>KL277052.1:2331-24096 GCA_000699545.1 Podiceps cristatus | reverse complement strand
GGTTCAGTATTTCACACTTTAACTCTGAATGTTTTCTGTACAGTGATTATGTATTCTTGCCTCTAATAAACTCTGTTGTTGTCATCTTGAGGTGTTCTGTTTTGTCTTTTTAATCTTACCTGCTGAGACATGGCATACTAGAGGATTATGTTCATAACTCTTGGCTTTTTGCAAGGATTTTCACTCCTCAGTTCGCTTGATGCAGGAGTAAGGCCGCTCATAAAATTACTTTTGTCCCACATGTTGAGTTCATAATGAATCTGTTTTGAATGTTCAACAACTTAATTAGCTCTTCATAAATATGTACATCCCTTCAAAGGGGGCTCTTATACGCCTGTATTTTTATTTAGTAGTAATTTAAGTCAGGAAGATACCCCTCCTGCTTATAAAGATAAGAAGGACTGATGTGAATCTGAATCCAATCTGAATCGGACTAATATTTCTAAGTGAGTCTTGCTTTGCGCTGCTTTTGCTAGCAAACACCAGAAGAGCTTTGATGGAGGAAAATCCTCTAGGGCTGTGAATGGGCCCTTAATTATTTCAGCCTATTACCCAAATTTGCCAGTTAAGCACAAGTTTGGTTCAGCCCCTCTTTTCCTCTCTACATGCAGCTTAGAGGAATTGTATTGCCCTAGGGACTTAGTGCTGGTGTTACCTGGCAAAGCACGGTGCCACACAGGAGCCACAGTAGTACCTCTTACCTTTGGTTGACTCTTCTTTGGAGAAGTAGTAATTATCATTTTCTGGTGGGGGTTTTTCTGGTCTTGCTTCATTTCACAGAAATACATATTTCTGTAATGCCTCCATTTCCCATGAACTTGTTCTACATACAGTACATTATGGTATCTTCTAAGGATATTTCTGAACGCATGGACTTCTCAGACATTCAGAGATAATGCTGGGGGCGAAAAAAAAGGTTTTTAAAATCTGCTTTGAGGAGGCGTCCTACACAGTCACACATTTTGATTTGTATAGTGTAGCCACGTTTTATTTGGTTGAGTTCTTGACTCCTGATCTCCAGCCCTTTCCACTGTATATATTCTAGGATTTTTTCCTCCAGTTCTTTTGAAAAGAACTTTCTCTTCCCCCTGCCCAAGACTGATTTTGAGGAATATGGACATGAGCCACTCTGCAGTAGTTGACCGGACAGGCCAAGGGTGGCTCCTTGTTACAAACCCAAAAGACATTATCACCTTGATCCTACGGCACATTTCCCTTTGCAAAAAGATGTATAAAGTGTTGAATATAACTTTTATAAACACATTTGCAAATTAATACATGGTTGTTCACTGTCTTGTGGTTTAAAATGAATTTAATGTTCATATGCTGGACTATGCAACAGCCTTTTAAAACTATACCCTAAGTCAGTAATAAATGTTAGCATGTGAACTTAAGCAGAATCTATGCATAAGGCTTAGGAAGACCCTGACTTCACTATAAATATCTGATTGCTTTATGAATTGAGAACCTCAGGCGCAGAAATAGAAAAGTTTGCCTGAATCAGTGGAATATAACTAGTACATTCATCTGTGTTTCTGCTTGGTGAGTGACCCTGCCTGTTTTTTCAGTGTATTTTCCAACTAATTTTGTCAAACACATACCAGCTGAGTGCTGACAAACTGTCTGGATGTGTCTGATCCAACTAGTGCCTTTTCAGGATGATCTGCATCATCTATTCCCAGCTCCTATGAACCCCTAGATTACAAAGAACAGGAGAGCACCAGGACTAAGAAGACATATTAGATGTAAGTAAATTCATTACTTTTAATATTATTTTCTAAATACCAAATATTGTTTAAAGTCAGAAGTCCATGCATCAACAGATTATTTTTTTTTAAACCCTGATATACAAATTAAGTTCTGACTTTATTTTGTTAAATCTAATGGCAATTAGCACTTTGTACAGCATGTATTTAAAGTAAAACAAACAAAAAAACATCAAAAAATCCACAAATGGGAGAATAAGCTGGTTTGTTTTCAATTAAGGGTTTTCTTTTTTGATAGGTTAGTCTAAAGCTGTGACTAACTGGAGTAAGATCGTTTTGTAGGTTATCTATTACAGCTTGATACCTGTATGCAGTCAATGCTGTGAGTATATTACATGTCTGTGTCTAACTTCTGAATCCCTTGAATAACTACTACCAATTTTGACTTGGGTACAAATCTTAAAGGTGAAATTCCCACATACTTCACAAAGGTAGATCCCCAGGGAATGTCAGACAGCAGTTTCACCCTGCACATGTATTTGTGTATATGCACATGCACACAAAATTCTATGTAGAGTGGGGCCGTGAGCCCCATCATGTGTATCAGAGCGTGATGCAGTAGTTGGTAGGAAACCAGGCTGTACCAGTTGTGTCACAGAATAACTTGTCAAAAGTCATGCTCCTAAGTCTCTCCAGGAAGCATTACAGTCAAAAAATAATGTTGCTATGGGCTTGTTTTACCCAGCAGTTGTGTTTTGTATAACTGGAGGTAAAAAGTACTATAAAGCCAGTTTGTAGGTGCTTTATTTGCCTTTCAGCATCCATTTTGGTTTCATCCTGATTTTATTTTCTTCTGGAATCTCTGGTGGTCTTTTTGTTGGGGTTGAGGGTGAGGGAAGCAAAATAAGTTTTTGCTTATTTATAAGTCCTTTTTTTTTTTTTTTTTTTTTTTTTCCCTGATCCCCTATACACTGTCATTGGTTGTTTTCAACTGCCAGTGCTTCAGGAGCAGAAAGTGATACAGTTGTCTCTTTTTTTCTGTGGAGGGGCTGGAAAAGCAGGAATTGCCAAAATAGTTTTGAGGGAGGTGGGTAACAAAGGGGTGAACTCCTTGCTTTAATATAAAAGGCATATCACCTTTTGGCAAGAAATGTCACTGTTCTTACAGACCTGGCTTTGTTCTTCCTTTGTGCAATGTAAAAGAAAAAGCACTTTTGCAATGCCTTGGAGGAATAATAGCTTTGGAAAAGGGGATCTTAAGGCTCCTCGCAGAGTGGGGGTAGCAGCAGAGAGAGGTAGTATCGCTAAATGGCCTGCCTTTTCTAGTCAGCAGAGGTTTTACTCACGAGACCCGGTATCATCAGTAAATGGTAAAGTACCGTGGTTATTATGAAGTATCTGAAGCGCGTACATTTAAGGAGTCTTAAGGGAGTCGTTGAAAACAGATTGCAGGTGGATTGTGTTAAAATGTATTTTTGTAACCTGCTCAGCTGCTGTGATGATTCTTGTAATAATGAAGCTGCTCGAAGTGCGATATTGGTGTCCTCCTGTCCTTCCAAGCATCCGTGATTTAGATTGGACTCTGCTAGGGGGAAGGATATTTCACTTTGTGGGGTAAAATACCCAACCTCGGTTGTATACAGTATCGAGCAGGGAAACGGTTCACCTGCGTGGGCCCTGACCTGAAACAGCAGGAAGATTGGTTGGAGAGGAATTCATAGCTCATCTATACACGGGCATTAATCAGTTAAGCTGTGTGTGGGATGGTCCTTTCCAAAGTGGATTAAACTAGACCACAGGGAGGTACTTAAATTCCAAATAAAACCTCTGCACAATTAGAAGCTCTGCAAAATTTAACAGAACCACTTTCAATTCCTTCCCTTGATAGAAATGCGTTTGTCCTAAATTTTCCTCCATCCCCCCTCATCAGTGGCGAGGGATCAGAAGATGGCGAGTTTACAGACTCGTTCAGGGGAGGATGTTCTCTTCATAAACTACAGGGTACGGAAAGGAAAGTGATGTGAAGGGAGGGCTGAGGCAGTTCCTCTGTGGTCAAGCCGTTCAGCTCACCTCTAGCCCTCACGCTGGCAGTGGGATAATGGCACCCTCCCCGTCTCACTAGGTGCTTAGGCAGTAATTGGCATATGTAATGGGTAAGTCATACAGATACACGTTCCACAGTGTGAAACAAGCAGCTTCATCTGTCCTTGATCTATGACATAGGAAGACTTTCTGTGCAGTCTTTTCTTCAGCATGTCTTCTTTCACTGGGAATCAGATTGTGAAGTTCATTGTAACCAAAGGATTTTCTCTCCCATGTCTGTTTAATATAACATCTCTTGCTCATTAGAGACTGAAGAACCCATATTGCGAAACAAAAATGGCTTTTTTTTTTTTTTTAAATAAGTTTCTTTCCTGGCACGGTCATATATAAACAGCTTTCTAGCTGAGAAGATAGGAAGTAATTAGGGAAAATCTCTGCTTTTAACAAACCTTTCACAAAATACTTCCCTTTGAACTTTAGGTGGAACAAGAATCTCCGCGTCTGCATGCAGGTGCGGAGAGGTGCCTGTTCATCTTGTCTAGCTAGTGCTGTAGTAGCCTGTGACAGGGCACTGTGTCCCCAGGACAGGGACAGAGCTTTTCTTCTCTTCCAGTAAATACTGGATTTGTTTTTATCCTGTATCTGGTGATGTCAACTGTTCTCATTCAGTCCAGTCAGCCATCTGTCACTTTTCTAATGCCGTATCGTTGTCAACTGACATACGAGGGAGAGATTTCTGACGAAAGCACAACAGGTCTAGTAAAAGTGTCTATTCCCTGAGGTCGGCAGCTTCCATTTCAGCTTGAACTTGGGCTTTTTTTCCCTTTGGCTGTCCCTGCTGAGAGCCGTTCTTGTGTGGATAACTCACTTCTGACGCTCAGGTTTGATCACGCAGTGACTGACTTGGATACTAATTTTTCTGACCCAGCAGAGGTGAAGGGGGAGACTGTTGATGCTGTAATGATTACCCGATTCATTCGCCAACCTCAAGGGTGAGGACAGCAGCACTCATGGCTGGAAGCTCTTTCTTTATAAAGGAGTGATTCAGCTGAGACCTACGATCACGTTCTGCCAAAGCAGCATTACACTGGAAGTTAATTCAGTTTCTTTTCTCAGGGAAAGCACAGCAGCAGACCTTGAGATAGCAAACGAGGTCGTCTTAAAAATGAAATACACGGCAGGGAGCTGGCTACCACAAGAGCTGTACTTGTTGAAATCCTGAATGGGGAAAAACATGGTTATGTAGTTCAGAGGTGGGTTTTGTGGTTAGTCCACACAATTTACTAAAATCTGTAGGTGGTATCCTTTCAAGGATATCAGGCCATACCACATTTCTACGTTGCAAACAATGTGCCAGTAACAAGGTGCTGAGTGGCATCTTACTCTGCAAATGAGGAGATGACAGGTCTTAGCTCCCATTCTGCTTTTAATTTGGCAGATGCTACTTTTGAAATGAGAACTGAGAGACTCTGTTACAGTGGCTTTGGTGGTCCAGTGGCCTTGAAAATTTTTCACTTTCTGAACTTTCATTTCCCTCCCAGCTCTGTAAACTCAGTGGTGCAGGACCCATTTTTAACTTGTCTCAACCAAGAAGTACTGTAGCTTGGGGCTTTAATTTCAGATGGATCTGAGACGTGCCATTATACTCTGCCAAATAGCAATGCGTTTTGATTGCATTTTGCATTCAGCCATGGTTTGTTGGCTGTTCCATACATTAGAGTTGAAAGAAGCCTGAAGAAATGTACTTGCTGGAACTCCTGTTCCTGTCAAACACTGTTCTGCTGGTTGTCTCCATCCTTCTGTCATAGAAAGCTGTAGGAAAAATAAGGAGAATGAAAATGTTTCTTTTCTTGCATTAACTGATCCTAAAGTTTTGGCAATACAAAAAGAAAGCTTAACTGAAATACAGCAAAATAAGATGATTAGTTTTTTGGCTTGCGCAGTCAATAGCCACAAGACACATTGTCAGGCCTTTTTATCAGGGTCCATGTTTTCTGCACCTGCATCATCCAGGGTACTTGATCCTGTTTTAATATGCTGCAACAGATACATTCTTTTATTCAATGAAGAAATATAGCCAGAAGGATAGCTAAAAGCTGTACATTTTTTCTAGTTTAACACCATATGGATTGTAAATGGGTGCGTACAAGAACAACTGAGAATTACAAGTTCCAGGGATTATTTTCTCGTTTACAGTTAGAGCTATATAATAAGCAAGAAGACCAACTCATTTAAGACTTGTAAATCAGCGTACCCACAGTTCAGTCTTGCATCACCATTACGTGTGTATACAAAAGGCTTACTTAGCATACGTTTTGCCACTATTTCATTATTTTGTTGCCTGTGTTAATACCCCCAGTCATGTATCTACTAATGATCCTCAATAGCAGTTTTAAGTGTTGAGCCTTTTGTTCAGTCCTAAAGGTTGTTCTTTGTGTTCCTTGGTGTTTTGCCCACTGAGTTCCAGTGCGTTACTACTGCAGCTTGCCGTTTTTCAGCCATGGTGTTGGTACTGGTGCAAAGACAAGTATGGGTGTGGTGGCAGGGTTACCAGCTCCCCTAATTTTTGTGACTGCAGAGTGTTGACCTTGGACTAGAATATCTCTGAAGGTGCAGTCACTCAAATACTTGACTACAGTTTGCACAGTGTCCTGTACTGTCATACAGGACCCTGAAAAAGGAATCTGGGACCGCTGCAATTGGTGCCATACAGACACAGATTTGGGGCAATTAATCCTACTGGATTAAAGTTACCAGGTGTATACATGTTCTAATCCTGTAGATTACAGTATCTACAGGGTCCTGTTCAGTTCTTTGCTGTCCTATTGAATAATGTCTTCCTTTCCACTTGTCTTGCCAGGCAAGCGGGTAAGGATCATCAACCTTAGCTTTATATTGTGATATTTGCATCACAGATTAGGATTTCTAAAGAAAGTTTGGTTTACGGTAGGTCCTAGATCTGGCCAAAATCCCTCCTGGACTCTAGCTGTTGTTCCAGAAGGGCGTGGGTTACCCGTATTTCACATGTTATATTTGCCAGCCTGCCATGAAGGTCTTGGCTACCAACAGCCATTGCAAATGGCACTTAGTGTTAGCCAAACTGAATTGAGTCTTATGTGCCTGCTTTAGGGTGAGCTGACTCTGAAATGATTAGGTTCCACTGACTGTCCTGAGTCAATTTCCATGGACCATGCTGGGAACTTAGATGCAATTATTTATATGACGCTGAAATACACACGTGGCAGTTCTGTTCTCCAGTACTGGCATGTTCCTTGCAAGGACCAAACAGAAGGCATCCCTAACTGGATCTCCCATTCATAGGAAGTTTGGATAATTTTAAGGGATTCTGAGGTCCTACTAGTTGGCGGGGGAGAGGTTCAAGGCAGTAGGCCATCTTCTCTAGGAGGAGGTCACAGTCACTGGCATGCAGACATAACGTTACTCTCAGAGCAGTGGAAGTCACTGCGAGATGTGGATTGAGTGTGCATCCAAATCACATTTAGGCTTTAATCTGTTTGACTGTGTGGTCACACCTTGCTTTCTGAAAGGAGTCCTAGGTACAGGAATGTTCTGAGAAAGGGTTAATCACGTTGTCATCCAGCTGGTTACCTTGAAGAAAACATTGTTTCCATGATCCCAACTTCTGTAGAAGTTCAGAGCTTCACATATAGTCAATTGAGTATTAGGAGTACAGCCCTGTCATTGAACGCTGAGATACTTTTCCCACATTCAAATGCCCGTAAACTGAACTACAATGATTGAATTGGAGGTTTCCCCCCAGAACCACAGGAGATGGTGATGTCCCTAGAAGACAGACTGCTTTTACCTAGATTTATTAGTGGATGATGTTGCAGCAGAGAGTACCAGCTTTCTGGAAATGCTGTCCTCAGAAGCTGGAGCAGAGTCAAATGTATTTCACACAACTAGGCACATCATCCAAGCTTAAATCATGGAGCAGATAATTACATTGCCCTAGGAAATCAACTAGCTGTTCTGTTATGCCCAGCTTTGGGCTCTAAATCTTCCTGTAGCATCCAATTGCCGTGGTAGCCAGGCTTCAGATGTGCTTGCTCTGATCTCTGTTCTTTACCTGCTTTCAGGTGTTTTGTGAAGCTTAAAATAACAAATGTGTTCAGGTCCTAGTAAATGGAAAGATGCCAAGTGAGGCATAAATTACTAACTTTTGTAAGGTAGAGAAATGCATGAATTATCTGAAGTTAAATGTGAATTTGTACTGATACTGCAGTTTTTAAATGTGTCCTGAGGATTTTATTGATTATTGCCCTCCTATTTTGTTTAATTTTCTTATTTTTTTATTTATTTTCAGTCTACATAATTTGAGAAAGGAGCTTAACTTGAAATCATTACAGTGAGTTTCTGCTGGCACACTAAAGGACAGACTTGATCCCTGTGCTCCATAGGTACTACGCCAGCTGTTTGCCATTTCATATGTTTATCCAGTCTCCTTTAAATCCTATATATCTGGTATGAGGGATCCAAGTGGTTCTTATTTCATCTGTTGCGTCCATCTGTGTTGTCTTCTCTTGACCTTTTAAATTTGTAAGCTCTTCAGAGAAAGGATCATATCATTACGTATGCATAGTGATTCTCACTGTAGGACTAGAATCTCTGAGCATTCCTATAATACAAGTAATTATGGAAAAAAACCAACAATCCAAGCCCAAATGAAAAGGCACATGTAAATAACGTGGCTGGATCTTGATAGTTAAATTAACTGTAAAGTGAGAAGGGACACTAGATAACTGCATAGAAGACAGGAGAAGCCCTCTGAAGAAAATGTATACTTTCTGCTAGAAGCAATTCACCTCACACATTTTCACTTTGTTCAACCTTAAAATACAAGGGGGGGGGGGAAGTAATTTTTTGTTTTCTAGATCAAAGTGAGAACAACTGTCAACTACTGTCATTAAATCAAACTGTATAATCACACACTGAAATCCTCCTAGTCTGCCTGCTAGACTGTGCCAAGTAACTTCTGGTAGAGAGCAAAACAGTTAATATATTCAGAAAGCTTACCATTTTATGTAGGATAGAGCTGGAAGGATATGCCTTGTCTAAAACTTCAGTCAGAAAAATGTTACTGTTAAGGTAGCAGTAATGCATCCCTGTGAATTTCTGACTCCACACCAAGAAACCATGTGTTGGATTGCAAAAACAGCCAGGCTTTGTAACAAAACACACTCAGGGCCAAAGGCACAACTATTTTGAGTGCTTCTCTTTCTGTTGAAATGAAATCCTAAAATACTCCCAAGTCCTGCCTCATTCATAGGGTGACAAACCTCTTCTGTCTCTTGACAAAGCCATTTCTGATCAAACCCCATGGAGTTTGGCGTCCATAATCTGAATGTCAGAAGTTAAACAAGACTTTCTTGGAAATACGGAAAGAAAGCAAGCAATGCAAGGATTTACAGTAAAGCAGTCTCTGTGCACGTCTGTCTTTTACAAGGAGATCCCCCTACTTCAGACCCTTCCAAGTATCTAGTCATAGGTCATGGTAGCTGCTCTGGCTCTGAAAAGCAGGGAACATAGCTGAAGCAGGTAGTGGAACCATGGCTGTTCTGCTTCCTCCTCCCTTTCACAAGCCGAAGTCTTTAGCTCTTGGGCTGCTTACTTTACATATGGCTAAAATTGCCCACGGCATTGATAGGAGTGTCTGAATTTTTCTGTCGCTGCAGAGACAAGCATGTGAGTGTAGAAGGCGTTCCCATAAGCTATGCTGTAACTATCTCAAAAAGAAAATCACTCATAGGATCAATACATTACTTCAGTATTCTCTCTTTACCCATACTTTTCTACTGTTTTTATCCTTCTCACCCCACCCCGCTAATGCAAAATAAAATCCTTTTTTTTTTTTTTTTTTTTTTTTTAAATTAAGAAAGCAAAGCAGAAACTGAAGGAAAAATAGGGGGAAGCATTTGAAAGTGATTCTAATAATAATACCATAAGGAAAAACTGGCATTATACAACCCCATCTGTTAAAAGGCTTATTCAGGAAAGACATCTCAGAGTTGTAATACACAGTTTTAGGAAAACATCTTGTGCTCAGTAGCAGTCAAAGAGCAATTGAGCATTAGGATTTATTAGAAAAGGAATACAGAATGTACAGAAAAAAATCCCCATGCCACTGCATGTGTGTACGTGCATCCACACACCGAAGGCAAGCAAAGCTACGGTTGTCCCATCCCAAAATGGATATACTGGATCGAGAGAATATGAAGATGAGTAAGAATGATGAGCAAGGGGACAAAAGGGTCTCCCACCCTATAAGATCAATAGCTGGACCAGGAAGCTTCAGTCTAGAGAAGAGATGGCTGAAGAAGGATGTGACGGAGGTCTGTAAAACCTGCAGTACTGTGTCCAGTTCTGGGCTCCCCAGTCCAAGGAAGATCCAGACTTGCTGAAGCAGGTCTGGCAAAGGGACACAGAGGTGATGAAGGGACTGGTCCACCTTTTCTATGAGGAAAGGCTGAGAGAGCTGGAACAAGTGGTAATGGGCACAAATTAAAATGCAGATAAATCAATCTGAACACAAGAAAACTTTTTATTTATTTATTTGTTGTGAGGGTGGTCAAAACTGGGGACAGGTTGCCCAGAGAACCTTTGAAGTCTTCATCAGTGGAGATGCAGAAAACTCAACTGGGCTCAGTCCTGGATGCCACCTGCTCTAGGTGACCCTCCTTGAACAGGAGGGTTGGACTAGGTGGTCTCAAGAGGCCCCGTCTATCCTCTGGTATTCTCGGGAAAATCCTGAGTAATACAGGAAAAAGTGAACAAGAAAGGATTGGGGTTTTTTCTCTTTCTTAATGAACAGATGGTATCAAAAGGAAATTAGCAAGAGAAAGGTTTGAAATAAATAAAAGGAAGTGCTTTTCACACAGCGCACAATTGAACTGTGGAGCTCCTTTTAGTGTTTTGTGGATGCTGAAGAGCAATTAAATAAAAGCACAGAAGAAACATTCATCAAGGCCAGTTAAACACCATGTTACCTACAGTTCTTGAATTTCCTGAACCTACAAGTTATTGGAAACTGAGAGAATACAACAGAGAAATATTAATATATTCCTCACTCTTGACTTCTGTTACTGGTCACAGTCAAAGACGTGATACCATACACCTGACCTCATGTAGTTGGTCATATGTTTAGAAGTATAATGCATGTGCACTTTGTGATTCATTTCATTTCAAATGCTCTGTAAAAAAAAGGCACTAGAGAGAGAGATGGGTGTCCTATCTTAGAAAAAGGAAATATGTCTTGAACAGGGAAGAAATTAGTTGCATAGAGGGCAGATTTGTTGAGCAAGAAAGTTCGGTTCCATTCTCATGTCTGCTTTCGGTGAATACCGTAGTTTAAGACTCTTCTTTTTAATTAATGTTTAATATATAATACAGGAAATTCCATACTGAAAACTATTCAAGCACAAATGATAATGTAATATGCTTTTCAGAGGCTTGGTGTAATTCTGAGTTATATAAGTATAAATAAAATTACTTGAATCAAATGATAGAGTCAACTGGGAATTAGGAAATCTGTTCCTTTTGCAAAACACAGGACTATAGCTGTATGTTACGAGACTGAAGTTGCCATTTTAAAAAGCAAATCGTACAGTTTTAGGAAAATCTGGAGCATATGCTGGAGAAATTGTTCATCATAATTCATTCTTGGGCACAGTAGCAGAGAACTTGATTTGCACGAGACAGAAAACTGACAATCTCTGTAATGGACTAAAATTGAGGAGACTGAGCCCTTGGGGTTATTTTTGCTTTTGATTATGACAAATAAAGCAAATCAAAAAGCCGTTACAATCTTGACTTACAGTGCAGGGAAGGAAAAGTCTGGATAACAGAGTTTTCTTATTTCTTTTTTTGGCTGAAAAACCATATATTCAAACTGAGAAGAAAGAACAAGTGGAAGTGACGGGATTTTGTGCGAAGAATCAGTACAAGGTTGAAAATCTTGAAAAATTAAGACAGCGTGGGGATTAATTGAAGTCTGGGCAAGAAAGTTCTCTCTTGAAGATGAGAGCAGCCGAAGCTGCCTTTGAACTGATGTCAGTGGGACACTGTGATTAAATACATCTTGTTTTTAAAGTGCTGCCGGTCCCTGTGGAGCAGTGATTAGGAACCCAGATCAATTATGTCTGTATTGGTTTAAGACTGCTTTTTTCCTGCTGGTGCCTGCTTTGCAAGCCTTTGGAACAAGGTGGTAAAAGGAGGAATGCCAGGTTACTAACCTGGAAAGGCTGTTAGTTTTGTTTGTGTCAGAAGAGCCCCCCAGAAAATCATATCTATTTCTTCCCCCACGTTCCTTCAGGATGGTCCAGCTTTTTGGTTTGTTTTGCATTTTTTTTTCCCCAAATCTGCCCTGGGTGAGTACTGACCTGCTGTGGCCAGCAACTGAGCGTGATGCTTGCTGTGCGTTCAAGCTGTCCAGAGCTTCATCTGGAGGGCTGAACGCAGCTGTAAATACTCCAGGTCTCTCTGTCTATGGTTTGATTGCTTTGATAATATTCTTCCATCATGTGTGATGACAATTAAAGAACATTTAAAATGTCAGACACCAAAGAAACATGAAGTAGCAGTGCTGGATGCAGGGGGAAAAAATGCTTTCATTAAATAATGAGATTTTAGTTAGATCTAAGTTGACCTTAAATTTTGCACCTCAGGATGAGCACAGCATTATGCCTCTTTTGCTAGATTTAAGCAACACCGGGATTTAAATCAGGACCCTAAGAGCTGGTGGCCCTCTCAGTTTGTGACAGGCTCAATCCGATGGGTTTGCTCCGAGGAAATACAAAACACGTCCTTCAGGAAACTTGGACACCACGCTGTGCCCTTCCTGGGTTCCAGTCTGCAAACCAGGGGCCGACGTCCTCTCCCCGCGCGCTGCTGTTCTGCAGTTTGCCTTGGAGAACTCTGCTGGGTGACACAGTGAAAGTCCACCATGACTCCAGGGGCTAGAGCAAGGAGATGGCCAGAACCCCCCGTATGGCGTCATCCACTAAGCTGTTGGACTCCTCGGTAATTAGAGCTCACAAAAGCAGCTAGTTTTGATGACTGATTGATATTAATTACCTTTAGGACATAATCCCTCTTGTCTGACTATTCAAATGGTTGCTTGGAAAGTCAAGAGAAAAAAAGAGGAAAAATCCCTCTTGGAAACTGTTTCCATATCCATTATTCTTAGCCCATTGGCTGCTAATTATTCACTGTGTGTGAGCTCACATTATCATCCATTGCAGAAAAGGCACCATAAAAGATGTTACAGAGAGCATTTATGAACACAAAGAGCTTTGAAAAACTACTTCTAGTCCATGACAGTCAAGTCAAGCCTGCACTCCAGCGAGTCAATCGCCCCTTATACAGTTTGGACAGACTTTCTTAAAACTCAGCATATAGTGATTTTGTTCTCTAATCATTCTTCCATGGAGAGACTTACTATGAAAGCAAACCCTGGCCATGCTGACAATTGAGGGCGTTGGGGTTTTCTCCTTTTCCTGAAAGAAATCGAAACTATAGATACATTTGTAAGTGTGTACTTAGTTCAGGTTTGTTTTCAGAACAGTGTTTTCAACTGGTGGAGCTGTCCTGTTCAGCAGATTAACTAGTATATGGAAATAATATTTGCTGCAGGAAAAAACCCAGAGTGATGTAGTGGTACATGAGAGGCTGCTCTGGGAGAAACGTTTCCCCCCAAAGGTGGTAGAGCTCATTCTGGGATTCCACTATACCATGTGCTGTGGTCTCTCAGTATGTAAAAGAGACCCCTGTCAAAAGGAAATTACTGTCTGCAGGTCACACAGTCCAAGAGACATGAAAAATGATGCGCTGCTTCCAGGGAGAGTGATTTACTGGCGCAGCACAGGGGCCAAAGAAAAAGGACTGACTTAATTCTGTTTCGTCCTAAAGGGTAAGGAGAGGATACCTGTGCTGCAGCTTGGAATAACTATTTCAACCTTTCTCATAGTGACTTTCCACATTGCATTTTTCTCTAGTAGCAAAACCAGTTTAGGATAGTCTTTTATTTCCATTGTCTCCAGAGCTTGTTCTGGCCTGTTATGTGCGTGGTGAAATCATCTGAATTAACACAAAACAATAAAAAAATCCAAGACTCTTCCAAATGAAGAAATGGTGACAGGAGAATGGATAAAGAAATGGAATGAAAGAAGAATTTAACTCGGAGAGATGAGGAACATAGTTAAAGTACTTATAGACAAAAGGACGATATTCTTTGTCAGCATGTAAATGCGCATAAATCAATTCCCGTTGGCTGCTCAGAGCCCCCAAAAAGCTGTGGTCTGAGTGGAGAAGGCTCCCTCCGTGACAAGGAGTACGTATGCCCACGGAGCAGTGCTGTGAGAGGAAAGGGAGACCCCAGAGCTCCTCCTTCCCCAGCCCCTGGGGAACGTGTCTCCCCTTTGGAAGCGTGTAGCTATTCCTGGTCCCGCGTTGCTGCTCGGCGATAAGGATGTGGCAGTTGTGAGCCCGGGAGGTGTCTGCTCTTGCCATGCAGCAGCCTACAAGCATCTGCTCTCTGTTTTGCCTGGTCCCCAAAGAGCACCATTGCTCGAGTTCTCCTCGCTAGCTCAAAAGTAACTGAATGCAGCAATGTGGTGCTTCCCTCCTCTAAAGACAGCGGAATTCTCCCTTTCCAAACAGGTCCAGTCCTTTCTCCATTATCCTGCTGCCTTCTGAGGGCTTTCTGGCAGGGCCTGAAATGCTTTGCAGAAATTTCGTCCTGAGCTGAAGGTGATTTAGAAGACTGGCACCCGTTCAGCTTGACACTTGGTCATTTAATTTTAATAATCAAATAATCCAGTGGGACAATTCAAAGGCATGGAGTCCTTTAATGAGATGGATTAAACTTCTTTGAAACAAGGGGTTTAATAGCTGTTAAAAGCCATTAGGCTGCTTTATTTGCCTCAGGCATGCCAGCAAAGTTATAGGAGACTGCTCTGGTGTTTTAATTGGGTGAACTAAAGCTGTTTTCTAGGGGACATGCACATGTGAAGAAAGGTAAGCAAAATACCCCAGAATCAGTCACAAATGGAGAAGAAAGACAGAAAACAAGCAACCCAGAGAAAAAAACAAAAAGAGCTCTTGGGTTAAATTCTGTTTTATATAAGCAACTCAGTTTCTGTTTTGTGGAAGAAGAGACTTGATGTGTTTTTTGTGAATCAGAGGCAATAAAACAGCCGCGATAGAAGAAAAGGGCAACAAGAAGAAAAATGAATCAACAACAGTAAACCTGAAGTCTTCTTCTAGCATCATCATCTTTTTCTTCTAAGAATAGGAGAAAACATGCCTAGGACACTTCACATGACCCCAAAGTTTGGCTACATCTAAAAGGGGTCACCATTTAGAAACAAGGTGACAGTGTGTATAATGCTGATTCTCGGTGAATTGTTGCTGAGGTCCTGAGATATATAATTCATGGCCCTTTCTATGAAGTCTCATCATAGACTGGGTGGGTGGATAGAGTGGGACAAATGTGTTTAACGCAACAGGGTGGTCACCCATCACTCCTTCATGTTCTTACAGTGTTAACTTTGCTTTCCAAAATGGTGCAAACCAAATCCAAAGGGGCGTCTCTTGGACACCCAAAATAATGCACTGGAACGACACCCAAAATAATGTGCTGGCATGACTTGTTCTTTGACCAACAGAAGCGATGAAGAACTGAAGAACCTGGTCTGTTATGGAGTCATCGCTCAGATGAATTTTCTTGTGTTTGCTAAAGTGCAAATAGTGACAATGTGTTGTGGGTTGTTCTGTGGTTTTGTTTTGGTTTTTTTTTTCCTAAAGCTAGGGAGTTCATAAAAAATTTCAGGTGCAGCTTCTGTGTTCAATGATTCTTGCTCTCATACTACAGCTGTTTTAATCAGCAAAGAAATTAATAAGGTCTCCCTTCTTGATTAAGGATTCATTTCCATGAAACATACATTCATATAATATCTTTGAGACCTCCCTGGTCTACCAGATATAGTTGAACTGGCCAAACACTTCAGCAGTTACACTGTGAAGAATGGACAGATGGATGAAAAGTGATAACATAAACCTTCCAGCTTTGGTATACTGTCACTAAAAATGTTGTTCTTAGCTTTGATGTCTGTCAAATAGAATTATACTAACTAATTTCTTCCCTACCGATACCCAAAACAGGGATTATTAGGAGCTTGGATTTTATAAAAATTAATGAATCCAACATGGTGACTGGTTTGAAAAATGCTGGTTTATTGTTTTGGATCAAGGGAGGAAGCTGTCATCTTTGCTAGGAAGCATTAGCCCTCACTTTTCCTCACCTGCACCGATCAAACTATTTTGTTACACCTTTTATTATTGGTAATGTTAAATTTAAAATAATCCACATTGTCTGCAGTTTCACCTTCTGAGGATGCCCTTCCCACTGTCCTTATATGTCCTTTTGAAGAGCATGGGGCAAATTTAGCCAGCGGTTCCGTGGATGCAAATGTAAAATAGCTGTGGTAAAGTCTGGACCTATCCCCTGAACATCCTGGTCTGCGATTTATTGCAAGCAGCTTGAGCAGTCTGAGCCTGATGAAAGTTTTAAAGTCCTGCTATGCTGCTCGAGGAGCCCCTCAACTTTACAGCCAGCCCAAACAGGGCAGAGCACTATGCTTTGCTGGGATTACGGCAGAGTTCAATCAAGGTGCAACAGTTACAACAGCTCTACCCAGCTTTGCAATTCTGGCTCCGAGCATTCCAATAAATTACTATTTCCGAAGCCTTGATGGTTTGTGATTTCGTGCCTCTCACAGAGGACCCATTTTTTCCAAGCTTCAATATCTGCAGAGGGGCTGAGTGGCTGCATGTGAGACGAGGAGGCGGAGAGTGATCCCTCCGGCTAAGGCAGGGATACAGTTAAGGGCACAATAATCTCTTTCTTTCCGAGACGTGATGGAAAAGCTCCGTAATGGAGCAGACGTTCTCTGAACTCTGCAGATGTCACATTAATGCCGTACCCAGGTGTACAATGGAAGCTAATTGAGGCAATTGAGCAAAAGATTGGTGCATCGCAGAAGCTGTCAGGCCGGCATGCGGAACCCAGGTGTTCTGGGGGAAATAATGAGATCAGGGAGTGAAGGCAAGACGGGGCTTTGACAGGGGAGGCAGGAGGCTTGGGAGGGAGAAAAAGCAAAAGAAAGGAATAATTAAATCAAGGAGTTTGGTACAGCAAGGGGGGGGAATAGCGCTGGGGAAAAAAAAAAATAAAAAAATGTGCAGCGTGTGGCCTCGGGGCAGTGAGTAGGATCTGATGAAAAGCCCCCGATGCCGTGCAGGGAGGGCTGCCCGATGCTGTTGGTGCCGGCAGGGCGGGCGTCGTGGCGGCATTCGCAGGTGAGGTCCTTTCAGCCGAGCCTGGGGAAGGGCTGGGGAGGCCCAAGGACATGTGCCTCACGGTCCCCATCGCCCCCAGCCGAAGCCTGTCTTGGGAAGACAGCACTAACAGTCCCGCCTTTCTCATAGCGGCAAATTTCCAAAACATTCCCTGCGTCCTCGTTTTGAGGTTACGTTCCTCCGTGTAGAAGCCAGGCTGAGAGCTGCTCCGAGGTGCTGATGAGTACTGACCCATTGTCCGTGAAGCATGCGGAAAGCTGGCGCACCGAGGGCTCTTCCCACCTCCAGAGCCACTCGAGGACGTGTGGTGCGGCAGTCTGCGGCTCTTTCTCCCTTGGTTACAAAGGGGGACCAAAACCCCTAACCTTGGTAAAGTGTCTCTATTTTAGACTTGCCAATGTAAGGTGGGATACACCCTGACCTGTAAGTAGGGGTAGTGTCTTTCTCATCAGGTAAGTTTAGCACCCTGAAGGCTTTGCTGCATCAGGGCACCGTTGCTGCAGGATGTTGTAACATCTGCTTGGAGAATTTGCTTGCAGTCCGTGGGGTTACCTGCTATAACTTTCCGCTGTTCGCAAGCTGAGTGTTCGCTTTGTGCATATTAAGCTATTTTACTGCTTGTTCTTACTCATGTAACGTAACAATGATGTGAAAATAGTGTCAGTTCTGAGTTTCTCATGGAATTTGGCTTGTTTTGCCACCATCTGTCTGTATTACTGACTTTCAAAACTGTAGGCTGTGAGCTAAAGACTGATAGTTTGTCAAGGCACCTCTCTGGTGTTTAGCTTTTTTTCAGGCAAACTGATGAAAACACGTTGAATCCTAGTCATACCATAGAGGCAGAGAGTAAGCCCTAAAGTAATCAATTAATAACTATTGTGTAATGCCCTAGAAAAAGCTAATGAAGTGTTTGAGACCTCTGTGTGCTGGCTCTTGTATGGCCCTTTATCTTCTTCAAAGAAGGTGGTTCAAAAAAAAAACATCCAAAAGGCAGGAGGAGGAGTGTTTTATTTCTCTGAACAGTGGCATGTTTAAAAAAAAAAAAAAAAAAAAAGGTCTGTAGAGGGTGTGATGGCACCCTCTTTTTGAATTGGACCTTTAAGTGATTTCTGACACCTAAATATCAAGAAATATATTCAGCTTCTCGTGCATTGTAGGCATCTGATGGTGCTGGAATGATTGCAGACCCGTGAAGTGCTCTGGGCTCGGCATTTTTAGTTTATAGAAGACCCTGGCAAAGGTAAGATTTGTGCATAAGTGGTCTTTAGAGGGTAGGATTTCTAACCTGCCTTCTGCTTTTTTTTTCGGGGAGACGCAAAATTGTTTCTGCTCTTTCCAGTGTGTGATAAACTGAGCATTTATCTAATTCACAGTAATTTTCATGATACAGTGTCTTAGGTCTTTAGGTGACTCCTTGGATTTCCATTTTTCCTCTATAATTTCCTCTTATCCTCATTTAGATTCTGCAAAGTCAAAATTAGATTAGAGACTCCAGTTTTAAAAGATCATTTATGTACATTAACTCAGGGAAAAAAAAACAAACCAAAACAAAAACACAACAAAACAAAAACCAACCAGCACACAACACTTTGGCATTGAGCAAGGTCCTAACAGCCGTGCAGTCACGCTGAACTGAATCTGTCCTGAAGTTTGCTCTCCCCAGGCAGAACGGGCAGGGCAAGCCATTCGGCTGAAAGGCTCTGCCAGGAGTCCTTCCGTGCAGCATTTTTTCTGCAGCATGCGAAGTTCCCCCTGTCCCTTCAGCTGTGTCGAGACAACCGTGTGTGGGGTTGCAGCTTAAACCAGGTCTCTGAAATTATCTGGCTTAAACAGTACAACCTTGTTCTCTGATTTATTTTATCATTTTTGTACATTTTTGCCTTGCCCAGCATCACCATAGACTTTGTTGTGCTGCTACAAGGGAAGGGAAGGGAAGGGAAGGGAAGGGAAGGGAAGGGAAGGGAAGGGAAGGGAAGGGAAGGGGCAACGAGAAAGTCTCTAGACTTTCCTTCTAGAGAAGGAAACGGAAAGATCATGTGGAGTTTCATCCTTGCTTGCTGTGCTCTTTGCTTTCTTGATAGGCAAGGGTTTGGGCTGGGCACATCGTTAACAGCCAGTTCCCTTGGGAAGGGAGAAAAGACGGACAGTGACCCCAAGTTAGAAGGGAAGGACCAGCACAGAAATGCTCTATAGTGCATGCATTTTCCTGGCACATATGATGGATTCTTTTTTAATACCTCCAGCGCTTTGTAATTTGAACTGCTGCCTGCTATTTATTTTACTTTAATCTGTGTCATTTCTCTGTGTTTTTTATCTTCCTTCCCACTGTCCCTCAAGTTATGTATTTCTAGCCAGGCTGCTACAATATTAGGGGGTCTTTTCAAGAAGGGAGGACTGGGTTTGTGGGGACAGAAAAGTTCAGTAAATTATCCACGCAATTTGTAACTGTCAGAGTACAAAATACAAATTACTTAAAAAAATAAAGCAAATGTTTGCATTTACATTCCATACTGGGAACTTATATTTTAAACTAAAACTAAAGCCTTTATCTGAACTGTCAGTGTTATAGATGGTGCCTTTATATATATAAAGATTTGCATAGTTTTTATCAAAGTGATGCACTTAGCTGATTTAACATTCCGGCCTTTTATTTAGGAGGGGGGGAAAGATAATATTTTAAAAGACTATGAAAAATGGATCCCCTTTATTCAGGCCAGTCCATCAATCTGTCTTGCATTAGTTCACTTTGGACACAGGAGCCCTTTTTAGTGGTTTTTCACATTGTACTGTCTGAGATGGATCCTGGCTCTGGTCTTCCAGCTTGGTTTTCACACTCCCTCTGTAAGGTGTCACTCCTCCCATGCTCTTTTGGTACCAGAAGTCCTGTCCGTGGTGGTGAATGCCTTCACCAGTACTGAAGATTAATTTAGGAATCACCCGTTGGATCAACGAGGTTTCGTTTGATTTGGTTTGGGTTTTTTTAAGTCCTGCATTAAGTTCAGGATTGCATCTTCAGCTCTTGAGATCAGCATTAACCTACCGGTCGCTGTGTGCTGCGTGACCATGCTCCACATATAGTGCAAATCTACCACGGTTCTCCCAAAGCATGAGTCCATCACAGCCTAACTCAGTCCGTCAGGGCTGCCTTTCCCTGTCCCAGCACTGGGTAAGTCATGTCTCTACCCGGTTCAGGGAACAAGCCAGCAAAACCTGATCCATCGCATTTATAATGTTGGATTTCTTACGGCTGAACTCGCTGAACTGTTCTACTCGGAGAGCTCAGGAACACGAGGGCTGGTGCAATGGGGCAGGGTGCCTGCGGCAGTCCTGATTCAGCTTATCCCGCCATGGAGCAGCACCTTTGAGGTATCTCAGAGTGTCGACACCGAAGGTTTTAGCACTGAAAGTGCTCGTTTCTGTCCCTGGTATCTGGCCTGTGGTGGTTTGTGTAACAGTCTTAACCAGGAAATGATATTAAGCAGTATTCAATCCAGTGCACTAAAGCATAATAGAATCGGATAGCAGGAAGTTTAGGTCAAATAAATTCAAATGGAAAAGAATGAATTCTGTCAAGGTGTTTAAGCACACTGTAGCACACTGTAAGCTTACCAAAGGAGGTGGTAAATTCACAGTGGAGCGTTTACGCCGAGACTGGATGTCTTACTTAACGATAAGCTATAGTTCAGCCACCAGCAAGTTATTGGGCTTGATAGTGTTCAGTTAGGAAGAAAGAAAGAATAATTCCCGCCGCCACGGTGGGTGAAATCCTATGGCCTGTGTTAAACAGAAGGTCATGCTTGCAGAGGGCTATGATCAATTCTCTTTTGAGATCTATGAATCTCTGGTGGTGGGTGTTTTAAGGTTGCCATTTCCTATGTGTTTTAATGAATATGTGAAGGGAAGTCCAAGACCTCCATATGTGGAATTGGTTGCAGTTGTAGTAATCTCTAAAAAATTCTCTCGCCTTGGAAGACACACGCCTCCATACAAACAGTAACAAACAGCACTGTCATCTAGGCACTCCCAAGAACCTAGAGCCCCAGAATTCACATTGTAGGATCAAAGGGTTAAATCCCATTTCCAAGAAGGAAGTGGAAATTGGACACAGGCTCTTTCAAGTTTAGGCTTTTGTCCCTCATCACTTGAACGGGTTCTACAGCCTCAGGGTTAGGGAGCCTGGATTCCCATCTGGGAGAATCCAATGACTGAAAGAGATGAGTCCAACTCCTTTAAGAGGAGCAGAGAAGAACCCATCGTAGGTGAGATGCGTCTGAAAGCAGTGGGTATGTGTGTACACAGAAAGTCCAGCTCTGGAATCCTCTCTGGGTAGCAGGCACTATTTTTTTTTTCTTCCCCAAAAGTGACAGTTTCCACCCTTTTGGCTGGTTCTCTGCATTATCTTAGGAATGGGAGTTCAAACTCCACCTGGCCGGGTTGGTGGAGTTCATCTGAAGCACCAGGCTCTCCACAAGCATCAGCTAACATTCATCTGTTCTGATGAAGGTCCAGCTCTCTACCACAGGGAAAAAAACCAAAAAACCAAACCCCAAGTAAAAAGCCTAACAAAACCAAAAAAACTCAAACCACCCATGATCTTCTCCATTATAAAATTAACCTCTCCACTGTCTTCAGTTTTCAT
>KL277049.1:14840-43089 GCA_000699545.1 Podiceps cristatus | reverse complement strand
GGAAATCCGGGTTGGCGCAGTGGCAGGGATCTGGGGAGTGGAAAGGAAGCGCTTAAGGAGGCAGCGGTAAAGGGCAGGAAGAAACCTTGCGGGCCTTGTTTCTCCCCGCCACAGACCTTAGTTCGGTCATGGGTTTGGTCGTACAGCCCTGTCTTTGAGTAATGCTACGAATTTTTACTATTTACAAACAGCAGTAATTTGTGCCGCAAAGGAAAACTCACCCGTTGCAAATAAAAAGATAGCTGCGAGCAGAGAGTTCTTCATCTTCTCTGTAAAGAAGCATAACGATTACCATCAACATGACACCGTCGTCGGTCTGTTTTTCACACTTCCTCTTCAAACTTCCTATTCATTCCACTACCTATACTGTTAGTAGCCGAACACAAGTAACAGGTTTATTAATAACCATCTGAGGGACACTTGAGCTGTAAGTTATTAATGATGAAATCCTAACAACCTTTCTGAAAAGCAGAAACGTTCCCCCTTGGTGTTCGTAACAAGTCACAGTGAGATTCTTAACCGTGTCTGAGATACCAGCAGTGCAAACTGAATTAAGCTGATACAGGTACTTCAACCTCCTCTGAAAATCCTAGCCTAAATGTCAATGTGAATTACTGGTATCAATGAAAAATAAGTCAGGGTGTTTGACTGACTCTAATACGAATGCTCGGGCACTGTAGAAATAATAGCAGCAGAAGACCCTCCCTGTCTTCCCTTTCCGACTTCCCCCATTCAAAATAATTTCACCACTTCAAAGATGCTGAATCTACATTGTTGGTACCAACACTGGGAGCCCTAACGTAGACAAAAATCACCACATCCATTAAGTCTGGTGAGAAAACATTTAAAATAATTGAGCACAGAAGCCACCAGAGCCGCCTTAGCTGTTGCTGCTAAAGCAGTAAAGGGAAATTTTCAAAAAATTTCGCTGCTGTGGGAAATTTCCCTTCTGGGCTTAGATAGCTGCTATCAGAGACTGGATTCAGACCTACCTGGTGATAGGCAAATTATTAACTTATCTTGGTAACCATGGCATATTTCTGTTTGAGTATTGAATAACAACAAAAAAATTCTGTTTAAAATGAATCACTTTCTTACAGAGGGAGAATTATGGGCATGCTTCTGAGCCTGGCCTACAGTAGGAGTGGGTGACTAATGCACCAACTGTATCTTATCAGATTTTCTGAAGGGCACAGTCATGAACTGCAAGTGAACAAGGAACCCTACTGAGGGTTACAGGGGGTTTCCTAGTGATGAAATTGTTCGGGGTTGGGAGTGAGCTCTGAAACGCTGAAGGATGGTGGATACAGTGTGTGCGTGCAGATTCAAAACCCCTCTTATCTGAGTGACCCAAACCGCAGCCTTGACAACACTTCCCACAAAGAATAGCCAAGGGGATAGTGCTCATTTATGAGCAGTAAGGAAAAACTGTCAAAAAGAAAATGCAATTCATATGTGAGAGTGATTTTGACAGTGGTGGTCAAAGAGTTAGAGAGTAGAGTAGCGTAGAAGTCAAGAGCTGAGAAAACTATATGAACTATATGTATTGGTTTGATGTGATCGGGATAATCACATTTTAACCCCTCCCAAATGAAAACCATGTATGTAACTCAATGCAAGACCAGGAAACTGGATTCAGCATGCACAGAATTAGGACAGAGCATACTGGAGAGAAATAAACCCAATAATCAAGTCCATCTTTTCTGGAGCTCTAGGCCTCAGTATGAGTATTACTGTCATTTACAGAAAAAAGTCAATTGTAATTAACAACTGCAGAAAATACATTGCCAATTAAAACAGCAGTTGGAGATAGAATCTTGAAAACTGAATTTGTCATAGGAGTAAGAACCCATTTTTAATTATAGCTCAGCTACCGAGTTGCCATAGGAACTTTTTAATGTGTAACAAAAGCTGAATTATTATTTTTGAGGTAAATTTTGCATAGAGCCACTTTTTCAGGTGTTTAATATCTCAGCTCTTTCACTGCTATGGACTTGTATTAAAATTGTAAATGCCTTAAGTTTTCCTGTTATTCAGATCGGGGTAAATCATGCCATCTTCTGTGATATGCTCAAAAGTGCAGAACGGCTGGAGGATACCACCAACTTTGCTTCATTTGTGACCTAAATGGTTTCTCAGACCTGGGTTTATGCATTATTATAGATGCAGTTTTCTATGAAGGCTTTTCCTTGTCACTTGCTTATTTCAGTTATGCAGTAAAAGACAGAGCAGGCTCTTGGTCTCCCCTGATAGCAATCTTGCAATAAATGAACTCTTCTATTTAAACTGGATTACATCATGTAAATTTTTAGACAACCCACAGCATCCTTCTCTGTTCCCTGCCCTAGCTTTTTCTGTTAACTGTTACACTTCAAAGGAAAAATGATCTCTGAAGACAGGCGGGCACAGCGAGGAACACGCTGCCAGACCCCTCGTCCTGCTCCATACCTGTGCAGCTCCATCTTGTAGCCTTGCACGTCACAGGAGAACTGGTCAGACTGTGAGCTTGTGAATACGTTTTCTGTGGGTCATCCTTGTGCCCATGACTGCTAATGAACCAGGAGTCTGAAATCTTGTTTCCTCAGAGTCCTAAATATGTCCCAAGACAGTTTGGGTTATGTGGGATCAGCAGCCTCATTAAAGCACACTCAGAACCCAGTGGGCAGCTGAAGCAGAATCTAGACTGCGGAGATAAGGCATCAGGAAAGAAATACTGCGTTTCTATTTGAAGTCTTACCTTGTCTGAAGTGCAAATAGTTGAGGTCTTCATTTTCTTCTGGTTGAATCTGTGTGTATTTTTGCTAGCTCGCTGTTTCTCTGGTGAAAAGTTCAGTTCCAGTTGACTACACTTGATCTGTTTCAGGCATATTGTAACAAATACAGTATTGCAGCAAATTCAAATTCAATTTTGACCTATTAGTAGTACGTACTGAAGTCCTATATTTTTCTTCTAAGGATCTAAAGTAGAGCTACACAATTTTTCACAAGTTATTTCTCATATAACTGCTTCCAGTGAGCAGACCTCCATGTCTGTCAAAGATCTGACAGATTCTTGCAAAGTGTTTTTTTGCTGGAGAAGTACATGAGCATCTGAATTCAAAGAGAAACTCTCATATGGTCTTTGGGGAAAAAAAAAAAAAAAAAAAAAGTCCCACTCAGACCTCAGCCACACCCCTCGGGGGAAATGTGCTGTCATAGGGAGAGTCTCTGCCGCACGCTCTCATCCTTTCTGAGTTCAGCTTGCATCGTGAAGCAGCTTATCATTCAAACAGTTCAATGCTATCTTAATGAAGATCACAATCTTCACCCTAACACATGGGTTGAGCAGAGATCATAAAAAAATTTATGTAAGAGATCTGCCCTGGAGGTTTAAAAAAATCCGGGTACAGATGAAGCATAAATGTCACTGGATAAACTAGACAGCCAATGCAGAATGCAGAAGAACCAGAGATTCATGTATTTGGGTGAAGATTCCTTTGAAGAAAAAAAAATGGAGGAGACTAAATTAATTTAATTAAGACCAAATGTGGACTAAATTCTGCTTCTACTAGAGTAGATCTGGAGTCTCAGCATTGACAGTGATGTGATGCTAGATCTCCCTAACTATGGAAGCAGAGCTTTTCTAATGTGTCAGCTAGAATATTTGTAAGAGTTGAGGCAGTACACTTAGATGAGACAGGCAACTTCTCTGTACAGCACCACAGTTAGTAGTTAAGGTTGGTTTGTGGGGTAAGGGGAGGAAATTCTGCCTGAGGTGGCTCAGGCCAGTGGTTTGAAAACAGACCAAAACAGTTCAACAGATCCCAGTTGGCTGAGCTGTGTGCAGAACCAAAGTATTGTGATTTGAATTAGAAACAAGATCTTTACCTTTGCTACATCATCTTTGAGCGCATCTTACCAGTTTCACTAAGTCGTAGTCTCTGACTACTCTGAATGTAATGCAAAGGTCTACTTAGGTTTGTGTACATTATGTCTTCCTGTGCAGCCAAGAGGGGAATCAAAGATCATCCTTAACTTTCTCCATCACATTTAAGACTTTATTAAAGGGAACTTGATGGTTTCAATACATAAGCAGCTGGGCAAAAAAATAAGCCTTCTTCCTTGCCATTCCGTTTGGCTTACCCAGCGGGCCTACATCTGCTACAGGAAATTATTTTGGGATATGTGGTGTGGAACAAAAGAGAATTTGCCAAAAGCTTACCTATGGTCTCTCCATACACACTTGTGGGAGTAAACTTTACCTTTTTGAAGTCTACAGGAATGATTGACTTTGTTTAATTGGGTTTTTCTTAATGCCTGCTTCTTTTTTTTTTTTTTTTTTTATCCCTGAGGCAAGTGGGAGGAGATACAAATATCTGAGTCACCCTTTTTGTTTTCTTCTGGGTTTTTTTTGGTTGGTTGGTTTTTGTTGTTGTTTTGGTTTGTGGGGTGTTCTTTGTTTTTGTTTGTTTGTTTGTTTTTATTTTTCCTCCCTGGGATTGCTCATGGACGAAGAAATGCTTTCTGTTGAAACACAACTATTATAGAAAGCATGTTTGGAGAAAGCCCAAGAAAGCTATATGAAGAAGCTTGCTTAGCAGAAGGCCGGAGGTGAACATTTTTAACATATTCTTCTGTGTTCATGCTATATTTTCCTGCCCTTTCCACTTCAGTAACAGTGCGTGTATTTGTGCTGTTAGTGTAACTCTCACAGTCTGCTTTTCTCCATGGTAATATTTCTCTCAGAATTTTATCCAGCCTAACTGGGCTGCCAAGTCACTACCTTTTCTTAATTAAAATCTTTTCAAGTGTATTTCCTGCCTTGGAACAAAGTGATTTAAAAATAGTAATTATGGTTATCTGAGTCATTAGGATTTGTATACATGCTCACTTGTGGCTTTATTACTCTTGGCCATTTTCTTTTTCCTTCCCCTATTATTACCTAATAGATAACTTGGGGGAAATATTTTTCTGAGATATCATTTAATTAGCTTTATCAAAAGTTACTTCAGTCATCTTAAAATAATTTACAAATAGCTCTTTGCCATTCCCAGGTAGAACAGAAAGCCAGGAAGGGGCTAGATTTACCAAAATGGAGTTACAGCGTCATGATTTTCATTATTCCCTGTGTCTTCCAGAGCTCAGTGATTGGAATGATTGCTCAGAAGGTGGAATCAGTTAAACTTACTTTGACTGCATGAGAACTTTGCAGATGGGACTAACCACTGTGCTTTTAGACATCCTGTCATGGCCTGTTTTGAATCTCCCTTCAAGATCATTCTGCTTTATATAAACAATAATTCACAAAAACCTCTTGAGCAAGGATTCGTATCTAGTGAGTTTAAGCATTTTAACTGTTAACTAGAGCATCACATTACAGCAAGAGTGCCCAGAGAGTGCTCTTACCCAAAATACCTAGCTATCCTAGTAGTTAGGGTATTCTTCTTGCAGCTGAGAAATCCAGATTTCTTGTATGCCTGGATAAGAATACAGATCTGAACCAAAGATGTTTGCAAATCTTGTTTTAGATTTGACTACCAATAGATTCCTCTCACAGCTCTGATTATTGGCCCCTTTGGAGAAAAAGCCTGTCTGTCCATAAATTCTGTGAGCTTGTGGATTTCTTGGGTTTGTTATAACCCAGTGTGAATGTTCACACTCCTTCGTAGCCTGCACCTTAGGTTTGCTGCTAGGAACACAGAAGTACCTGAGGTGGTGTGCCTGCCTGAAGTTTCTGCCCAGATAGTGAGGGTAACAACTTCTTGCAGTCTCTTTACTCTAAATATTTTCTTTCACTGCCCATACTGATTATCAGACTGTATTTTGCTAGGTTTAAACAATTAATTCTTTTTTAGTCTATTATTACATGAAAAATACTCCATTTTCCCAGTTATCTTGTCAGCCTGTCTGTACAGTCTAATTCTCTGGGATTTTGCTGCTGATGAAATAGTACTGAGGAAAAACACTTGCTTAGGCTGTTGCTGCTGTTGCCCCTGTTTTATCTCCCTGTGGCTAGGGGTGCTGTCAAGGTGAAGACTTAAGGGTAATACTTTCTGTTCTGAGTTGAAGTGTGATTCTGTGGTCAGCCAAGGAGTGTGACAGCTGGGGGCTGAACTGGCAGGTTTTTTCAATTTTAAAAATTTTATGACATCCCATCACAAAGCAGATGATTTGGATGCTGGAGAGTGGCACGGCGCCAACAGGTCAAAATTTGGGCTTGTCTGCAAGTGTATGGCAAGGACCCGGGCAGGAGAGAGTGCTTGCATGGGTACAGGGCGTTTCGCGGCGTGAGCATCCTCTACTTGCAAGCCGAGAGCGTGGAGCAGCACGATGCACCTCTGGCACAGTTGCAGAAGAAACCCTAACAGAGCAGTGCAGGCGTGGTGCTGCCGTTTAACCAATGTATGTAAAAGGCATGCTGATTAAAAAAATAAGAAACATAATTATAAAAATCTTAAGGAATATCTTTGACAAAAAAAGAAACATTTCAAGCAAAGTGTCTGATGATTCCTTATGATACAGTAATGCCAAACTGCCCTCTGCAAATTTCTGTCTCCCATTTTGAAGAATGCAAAACCTACTCAGCTCTCTCCAGTTAAAAGTTCACTTTAAAAGTGTTCATAGAATTTTCTTCTGTTTTTGAGGCAAAAGAGATGAATTTAGGTCTGTCAAATGGTGATGCATTTACTTCATTAGTTCTCAGCAAGAACCTTAAGGCAATGTGATAGGGGACATGAGGTGAAATTAGCTGCATGAGACAGTGAAAGTCTACATAATTGCCATGATTGCAATGATTGCCATGATTGCAGGGAGGGGAAGGCCATGGAGGGAACATGACAGGAAAACAGGAATCATATTACAAGTCAAATGACATGCCAAAGAGTAAAACTGAACTGAAGAAAGTATAAGCAACCCTAAAGTTGGGGAAGTTTGGATCTAATCTTTGTGGCTTTTTCTCATTTACATAACGGATTGACATCAATAGTTTAGTGTTCAGTTTCCTCCTCAGGCATTAGTTCTTGGCAACAAAACAGTATCAGATCAATATGTAGACTCCAGCACTCAGCTGAGAAATGTGAGGACTATGTGAAGGACAGGCCTTCCAGGTTACAGAAAGGTTTGCTGCAAGACAAGGTGGAACTGCACTTGAGAAAAATGTTAAATCGTAGTTTGCAACTCCCAGACCTGGACTACAGGCAAAGTAAGAGCTAGAGTGAGGGCTGAGCTGGACTCCCTGTGTGTCTCTTGCTTGATCTTTCCATTCTTTCTGAATGCTTAGAGGTATGGATATAAAACACAAAGTCTAAGGACACAGAAAAGATAAATATTTTCCCTCTAAAAAAATGCAAGTATTAAGGGATCCAGTTCTCTCTTTTGTATGACTACATACACAGGCAAAACAGTGCTGCTACTCTGGAATGATACACTGCAGTTGTTCAGGGCAAGGGACAATCATACTTGAGATATATTTGTTTGAGAGGTTTGCTTTGTCTGTGTGGTTATAAGAGGATGTGAATGCAATCTGCTATCTCTATATGCTGCCCCATCTTTCAGAAAAGCAGGGCCTGGACGAACAGGGGAGTGTGCCTGATTGATAGTTGGGAAAACCAGTCACTGAGCATCAGTTAGCGTTGGGCCATGTGAACAGCTTGTGGTGTCCTTCCCCACCTAACACAGGAGTTTACGCTGCATGGGGAAGGAGGCACATTGACTCTGAATGGTGGAAAGCTGTAGATGGTTTATGAGAGCTACCTTGCTTTGCTTCTGAAAGAGAGAAGCTGTAGCCTGGCTTGTTAGTTGGCTTGACCCATCTTGCAGTGAACAGCACTTCAGTAGTAAGAGAAGCTGGAGAACTAATTCCATGCTTAGCCATAAATTTATCTTTCTAGATGTGAAACAAAGTGAAAATGCTCCCTCTTACAGGGAGGAACAGCACTGCAACAAACAGAGAACAATTTTTATTTTCTTTATCCCTTCTGCCTCGAGCTATTAAATGAAAGAAGGGAGCTTCTGAGTCACCAGTTCCAGTCCTCTTGAAGGCATTTGCAGTCAGCCTGTTTGTAAGTTGGTCAGGGTCCAACTTAAAATTGGTTGTTTCTGATTGCCATTACTCCTTATGGAAAGTTATTCCAGACCATGCATCTCTGAGTGCTATTTGGGAGAAAGCATCTGAGTGTATAGTTTGTTTTCCCTTTTGGAATAATTTGGAGGCAGAATTATAACAAAATACTACAAATCACTTTTTGTTCTTCCTTTCTAGTATTCTTTAGAGGGAAACACAGTCTTGCAAGACACTGCTACGTTTAATCCCTTGTCTTTGGAGTCATTGTGTCAATGGCCCTCTTGTTCCATGTTCAGTGGCAGCTCGGAGGTTAACAATATTCTCTCCAAACAGAACAGACTCTCTATATGATAAAAAGAACTTGAGGCATCCTTTGATTCCATCATTCTATCGCACAGGTCAATAAAGAAGGTCTGGATTTCCTTAGTTTTATTATACTATTTTGTAAGTGGCATCACAAATGCATAGCACAAGAGGCATTCACATTTCAGTAATTTTTACTAGGTGTAATGGTCTTTAGTGATATCTCATAGTCAGTAAGCATGGATAGGTAGTGAAATACAAAATCTAACTTATGTCCAATATTTCATACCAGCTCTTGATGGCTCTCTATTCACCATTTTTCTCAGTCCCTCTTGCTCTGCGGTTATTGAAGTACCTAGAGTTTTCCACTGACTAGGACATCATTAGCATCTAAATTAAACATGACTCAAGAAATGCCCATGGTCCCGTGCAAGCTACAGTAAATGGGACGAAGTACTGTCAGCTGGGTCTACAAAGCCATGGTCCAAGCACCGCACACAGGCTAGTTGTGGAACTGGGGCTTTTGCTGATGGGCTAAAGGTCAAATAATCATGTGGAGGTCAGCCCTTCTGCAGTGATCCCCCCTTGGGTGGAAAGTGGAAGATCTTGTCCCACTATCTTCCCTTTCACTGATTTTTTTTTTTCCATAGAAAATGTGGCTATGAGTTCTGTGAAGACTGCTTAAACTTGGCAGTGCCTCACAGTGACACAAATCCAGTAATGCCTTTTTTCTTAACTGAGTTTCTGAATCATGAAGAATAAGAAAAAAATAACACACACATCACAGATCTGAAACTTTGATAAGTTTCTGAGTAGTGTTGTGTAGGCTTTGTACATCTTTGTATATCAAGTTCTCAATCATGGTACTGGATAAGCTTAGCACAAGAAAAGAAGCAGTTAATAGAGGGAAAAATCCAAGAAAGGTCACATTTCTTTACATTACTTTCTTACAACTTATTTAAAGGAGAGGGTTTTTTTTTTCTTTAAAATTAATTTAAAAAGTGAAAATTATAGTGCAGGCCCCAAGCAATTAATGTGCATCCTGTACTAGTTAATCTGCTCACCTCAAGGAAGTTTATCTTCAGAGATCGAAAGACAAAAGTCAGTCTCAGAAATATGGTCTCTCACATCACCTTCCATGCTTTAAAGAACAAAACTTAAAAGTTGAAGGAGGTTCTGATGCTTATGTTGAAATATCTCTTTAGGAGCTCTAGGGAGATTGATGGAGCCAGCACCGTCTTTGTGAAAGTAGAGGTACAGGGTGCAAGAGTTGAGATTCACTGTTGTTTCAAACATGCAAATCACACCAAGAAAGTTTTCCTATTAGTTATTAACCCATGACAAAGGGGCAAAATCTACTGACTCATTCCTAAGTTACTGACAAACACAAGAAATTTGTTGTTTGAGAATGCCTTTTCAGAGAGTACCGCACAAAGAAGTTGTGCGATTTCAACTGCTGCTAGTAAATAAAAGACACTTGTCTCACATTGCATATAACAGGTAGCGTTCACAGCAGCATTCACAGCAGCAGTGATAGGAACCAGCAGTGTTTTGAATTGTCAAGTTATAAACATCTGAAATTGTTTTTTTCTGCAAAAGTCTTGTTTGTGTAACCCTTATGTCCACATAATTCTGTTGGTCTGGACAGACTGTAGGTTGAAGAGCTGCTTGACAGTAATTTTTTTTTGATAGAAAAAAATACATTGTTTCTCTTTCTATAACATCTACTAGAAAATAATTTATTGAAATAAAATAAACCACCAGGCTTTTCTAACACATACTTCCTTAAACAAAAACATACTTGCTCTTTAAGTAGAGAAGAATAGGAAATTGTTTACATTCAAAGAAATGTTGCCCCTTTTTTTATAATCCATACAAAATAAAGCACATTTGAAAGTTCTTATGAAAAACTTAAAATGAGAGAATGCTCCAGCCCAGAGGAGCTTTGTGGTCCTGGCACTCTGAAAAGTGACAGCCAAGAGCTGGAGTCAAGTGTGGTTTGGAGTAGAGATCAGGTCACAGAGAGCCCAACAGAGTGACCTCCCCATCAGCCTTCGTGTACTCCTAGTTTTTCTGTTCCTGTCCTCCTTCACTCTCTGCTAAAGGAAGGTTAGGCAAAGCTGGTATAGTTCCACAAAACATTCTTATGTGTTTGCTAACATTTTTCAGAGGAAAGGTGCTGTCGAAAAATCCTCATCTATTTCTATATCTAAGTCTACTTGTGGTTTTTATTGTATAACCATAACATAATAATTTACATACTTGGATTGCTGATAAAGGCTATATGACTGAATTTCCCAGACACATAGATATTGAATTGTTGTAACAGCAAAAACATGAAACCACTACAGAGGTTAATAAAGCTATCAAACCTGAGCTGGAGTTCTGCAGCCAATGGAATTTTTCAATTTGGCCACAACAAAAAAAATAAATTATGCTGACATTTTCAAATCTGGTTTCCTGACCCCAGGCAGCTGGTCCTTAGGTAGACAGCTGTACAGTCACATCCTTGAATGACTTACTGCTTTGGAAAATCAGTCCTACAGTTGTCAAATCAAGGACTTCATGACACTGCAGAAGTCCAAGCCCGAAAATGTAGGCTCTCATACTGAAGCCTGCAAAAATTCATCCTGCATAGGACGTTAGGTATTTCACACTCAAAAGTAGGAGCTCCATTAGCTGAAGACTTTTGAGTGCCCCTCTCTTCTCTTTCCACCCAGCTCAGGGAGCTGCTGGAGGGAAAGGGCATGGCCCAGATGGGGCAAACCCTACAAGCCTCCCCCACCAGACGCTGGACAGGCCTATGGCTGCCTCCTCCCAGATGCTTTTGTGGCAGCCCGTGGTGTGTTGTGGTGAGGAACCCTGAGGGTGCCGAGCCACGGGCCCTTCACCCAGCCAGGCCAGGGGTGTCCTGCACCCCACCTGGCTCCCCACACCCCAGAGAGGGGCTTGGATTTTGCATTTATTACCTCAGAGTGACACCTGCTGGAAAAGTACCTTCATTTAGGTGGGGAAAATGTATTTTTAGCAGAAATTAAACATTTACTGAGTTCCAGAAACAGGATGTTAGGTGTGGCAAGGATCAGAGAAAAAACTACTGCAACTGAAGAACACCAGAAGAGTATTAAAAAACTTTCTGAGAACCACCACAACCCCGTGAAGCAGCCTCTTGCATATTCCTAAAAATACTTAATGATTGAGCGCAGTTTTACATCCGAAGTCCAGCACCACTGGGGTCCCAGACCAGCCTCCAGAGGAACACACGCTATTTCTCTGAACAGCGGTTTCCAAGAATGCTGAAATCCTCTCCCAGACATCTGGGGGGGGGTGGGGTGGGGTGTGGGTCTGATCTATGGATGTAACAACCATTTTTCCTCCGTTCCCATTTTGTGAAACTGTTCTTTATAAGGCGTGTAGTTCTTACTGGCAGTCCCTGTGAATTCTCTCAGCTTCTCGTGGGATTCAGAAAGCGGGAGGAAGGTGGGGAGGAAATCTGCCACAGGGTGTTCAGGGGAGGTACTAACATTTAATAAACCAAGGCTGAATGGGCTTTCCCGACTGAAGAAAATACCACTAGGTGTCACTAAATGCCAGGGATTATCAGCACCGGTCTCCCAGGTCGTAGGTGAAAGCGGCAACACCAAGCATATTGCATAGGTACACCTGGTGTACGGCTTTTTGCAGTGACCAAAGCGCGAGGTCATTTTAGCTTTCCGCGAGAACTGCATTTGTTTTGGGAAATACCTCTGCCTTCCAAGTAGCACATATAAACACTCAGCTTTCTTATTTTATGGAAATAGTTTATGTTATGTACAACCTGGGTGAAATTACCTTGGTCAGTAGACCAATTTTTAAGCTGTTAAATTATACATGTTTGCATTTGAGAGGAGCTACTTTGGTCTCAGGGCTAAAATAATAGTGGCATTTTGCATGTGGTTTTCCTGCTGCATGTATTCAGTGAGGTTGCACTCAGTGGAACTATCTTCATCAACTCATGCAGACAAAGTAAAAGCTGCCCTAACTGTATATTTTAGAAATTTTAGAATATTTTTGTATGTGCACATTCAGCCTCTTTACAAGTGTTAGAACTGACACTGCCAATGTAGCTTCAACCTCAGCTTTGTCCAACCCTCCTTTAATTTGCAGAGCAAGCACCAAGTGGACTTTTTTTTTTTTTTTTTTTTTTTTTTTTGTGTGTGTGGTTTCTGTCTCAGACTGAGTTGTCTTTTCCTTTGGGGGTGTGAGAGGGCACAGAGAGGAAGAAGGTTTTGAGTACAGAGGCTGAGCTGATTTTTAGAAGTGGATCAGAGGTCTTCCAGCAACCTCTTAAAGCAAACTCTGCTCCCTTCCCTGCCCCAGTGTCTGGCCTTTCTTCCAAAAGGAAGGATGAAGAGTCAGGATCTAATTGTGCACAACCAGAGAGCCGGACTAAGCAACAACTAAGCGTTGTTCTGCACTGCAGCATGAATACAGCCACAGAGTATGTGGCTACCGCTGCCTCTAGCATCTGCAAAGGGGTCTGTGCTGGTGCTGCTGATGCTGGGCTCTGGCCCACAGCTCCAGGCGTGTTCCCTAAGGCACAGCTTCCTTAAACTGGCAGTGCTGAGGACCTCCTGGGAAAACCCCTGGAGATATGTGTATTTCTTCAGTCGAATATTTGGCACCAAAGGCGGGACGGAAGTGTATGCTGGAGAAGGAAATAACAAAGTGAATACTGAATAATCGTTCCTTCCACTGAAGGAACAGAAGCTCTGTAGAATAAAAAGTGTTTGTGCCTGCTGGTAATGACTGCTTCATAATGCCTGCAAGGAAACTGTGCTAAGAATACCTGCTCAAGTTTTGTTCTTTGTCACATGGTAGGAATGGTCTTTGAATTTTCCCTTTACCAAATGTACACTCCTTTTAATAGTTCTTCCAATATATATTCAGTTCAACCTCTCCTCCTCTGAGGAAAAAAATCCCCCCTCTAGTACCCCAGATTTTATAATTACAGTTTTCACTGACAAGGAATAATAAGAATGAGCCTCTCATGGCTCTGATTGATTAGCTTGCCTGTACTTCTCTTCCCTACTCAGACAAACTGTTGCTAATTTTGATCTTCAATGTAGTCTTCTCATGCACAGAGCAGTAAAATTCTCTCTGGCAGTTTTTTCCACATAGGAAATGAAGATGACCTTATCTTACGTACTTCATGAGAATGTTTTAAGATTTAATAGATGCATGTTTGCAGAGCATATTAAGGATGAAAAACTATATATGATAAACATTACTTTATACTACTTTGATCATAAAAGGCGCATTAGTGCTTTTCCTCATCTCTCAAATAAGCGGCAATGCTGTTCTTTCCTAGACATCCATCAAAAATATATCTATAAAACAGGAAGAAAAATAATTATAAGATAAAGATGATAAAGAATTATAAATAAACACAAAAGTAATTTATTTTAAGATGACAATTGGAATCTCTCTCATTTCGTTCTTTTGATCTCCTTGAGGCTCATTAAATTGTGGATGGCAGACCCTGCTTCCATGTTTCAGAAAGAAGCTAGCGTGCTGCTTAAGCGCAAGCAAAAGTTTCAAAGGTAATGAGGTTTGGGACCTATGGACCAGAAAGTATAGGTTGATTTGCATGCATTTTCCACCTCCCCTGCTGCTTATTTGCATTGTTCTTCATTTTCCAGCCAGCTCAGGAATCCTCAGCTGAGTCGTTAATATTTGCACAGTGCCCGTAAGCATTACTGATACTCTTCAGGTAGGCAGGGAGGAAAAGCACTGCCCCAGTGAGCTTCCAATCAAATGACTTGAGTTGTGACACTCACTTTCATCTGCTGCCTGTCCTGGAGGGTCATTGAGGATTTTCCATAGCAATTCTGAATGATAAATTCACATTTTTTTTTTTTTTTTTAAATTGAAAGCTTATAATTGAAAGGAAGGGGTGAAAAACCTTTTCCTTGGATTCCACCTGTAAGGGATATAGGCATCCTCTATTTTCCTCTCTATACCCTGTTTTATTTTTATTTCTGTTGGTTTAGTTGTTGTGGCTGATTTTTTTTATATTCCTTTGCTGGTTAGGGTTGAGGTAACACTGCAAACAAAACATCTGTGTAATGAGTGGTGTGGAACTGTCTCAGAGCAAAATAGCTCTTTGGTTCCTTGTTGACTGCCTTTTCCCAGCTTGTGCCACATGCTGTGCTAGTGGTGCTGCACATAAGCACAGAGGGAAATGAGACCTTTTCTGCACCTGTAATGGAGTCCCATGGCAGGGAAGGCTTGCAAACATGAGCCCTGTATTATGGACAAGAAGTAGAGTCCTAATACTCTACAGAAACAATGAACATGCGCTGTCATAAAAGGGGAAGAAAAGAGTTTCAACCATTTAATGTAAGGTAAAATAGACAAGCGAATTCTAAACCCATGAACGGCCTACATTGCAACCAAGTTTATTACTGAAGTGCTCTGTAATAGGTTCTTCCCTTTGTTCTTATACCTAAGTCCTTTTTCATGCCAGGATACCCCAGAATAGTATGCTGATCTGTCATAAATGGGTGTTTATAAAGTACACGAAAGATGAAAAGAGCTACAGAAGATGCCTGTGCATCTACTGATTGCTATGACATGTCCATGACACCCTCAAACACAGAGTGTGAGAACTTGTTACTGTGGTGAGCAGCCATGCCTGTGTCAGCCCGCTCTGCCCTGCGGCATCAGCATGGCTTGCTGCCCCCAGGACGCAGCAAGAGCCTATGCATACTGCTCCCTAACATGAGTTCTCACCATGCTGCTTTGTTACTTTGGCATAGTAAAGAGATCAAGAAATGTGGCAATGGAGATAAATTTAATGCTTGTTTTTAACATGACTGACCTTTCACGTGCTGAAGCGAAGTCTCTGAAGGAGTTTTAGAGGCAGAGGGACTTACAGTAAGACAGGAAAGGGTGAAGAGAGCTGTGCACCCCTACATGATAATACTAGTACGGAAGCTTTTTGTGTAAACTGCATCATCTCTTTGTATATAAGCCCCTGCTGAGACTGAATCCTAACAGGGACAAATCATAGCACAAGGAAGCTGATAGTGCTTAAATATGCACTAGATTACTTTCTCCCTCTTTTCTGTTCAGTTTAAGGAGTGAACAGCAAGCATATCATGTTCCCAGTATGCAGCACTTTGGTAATGCAAACAAAATTTCCTTAAAAACTACAAAGGAGCTCCTGAGCATATGTTGTTATCAACAAAGTTTTTGACAATAGAAAAGAATAAAAATAGGGAATACATTTTTGAGTAGCACTTTTATAGGTTCATTGAAGGCTGATTGTCAAACTACAGTACCTCTTATTAAGCCAAATCACAAAGAAACCATGAAATCAAAGCCACAGCTATGAAACATACAATCAGCTGTTAAAATAGAAAAAGTAGATCATACTTGGAGAAGAACATATATTTTGCACTGTAAAGGCACCAACCAGCAGCTACAAATGGGGAAGCAAAAAGGTATTTTCTTCTGTTTCCAAACAATACTCATGCACAGCGGCCTGCGATCTGAAAAGATTTACAGCTTCCCTTTCTATGTCAAAACTACTATGTTTTGACGCAAAGTACAGATTAAAAATAGTACGCAGATAATGGCTGGAAGATTTTAACAGTGAGATGTTGTGACCGCTTCCCAACCTCCTTGACAGTAGCTGTTGCTAGAGAGGAGCATGGGGCTTGCTGAATGACATTGTGGGAGGTCAGCCGGTTTTGCCTTCGGCATTAGTCCCCTCAGTGATGAGCCAGGGCAATCAGAAGCCTGTTTGAACAGAGGAAGAGAAGAGTATCAAAAGGCAGATTGGAATTGGTGTTCAAATGAATAGTGTGAAATCTCAAAGTGAGATTACCAGGGTAATGATAACACAGTCATTTCAAAAAGAAGGCTGTTATTTTAAGAAATGGAATTTCACCAAAAAAGAGAAAAGAGAATAAAGAGATCAGCACCACTGAAACTGTGACTGTCAGATGAAAGGTAAATCTTTAATATGAAATGCTTCTTTATCTACTGTCATGACATTGGCAAATATGTTTAGATTACAGATTTTTATCTTTACTCAAACCATAATATGCTAAAATAAACAGAATCACAATTTTCTGTTTTTCCCAGAATCTGAGATAAAGACACTAAGGGGAATTTTTTGATTAATGATGTTACTTACGATAATTTTAGATCTATCCTTGAGAATGAAAAATACAACAAGCATGTACTGTAACTAAGCAAGGTGGTTGTTTTACCATCTTCGTTATTTGGTTATAAAAAGATTTTAGTACTTATTTGTATTTATTTTGAATAAGATGTTATCTGTTCTTCTATGGCTTGCAACAAAGGCTAAGTGGCTGTGGAAGGAGACTGAGAGAAAAAATGCGAGAGGCATTATTGCCTAATGCAATGTGTCTGAGGCTTCTTGGATACTATTAAAGTAACCAGAACACAAGGACCTGTATGGAACTAAAATGTAGGGAACTAATCTGTAATATTCCTTTGCCACAATGCTGGTACCATGCTGGTTTACAGTCAAAAGTGATGGGCCAACCAGATCGTTATCTTTTGTATAGGTCTCTGGAATTTCACCTTACTTGCGCACAATGTAAGTGTGGTTTTAGTTGTATTCAGTATTTTTTTTCCTTGATAGATGATGAACTTTGAAAATACCTTTGTCCATCAGTTTTAGTTTTTGGTGGAAAATTTGGAGGCTACTTTTGAATGTCTAGTGGTGAGTGAACCTCAATTAATTCCTCAGACTCTGGGAAAGAGATGAGCATTGTCTATTCCGTGACAGTAGGCGCAGTCACATGACTTCTGCATGAGAATATGTGTATATAGTGTTAGTTTTTTGTTTCTCATTTAAAAAAATACTGAATCTTGTGACACCTTGTTGTAGGGTTGTGCCAGTTCATGGACCACACACAGCTTGACTAACACTGTCTTAGAGATTCCAGGGGTCAGAACAGTGGGATATTGAAAAAAAGAAATTTTTGTTTGTCTTAAATGATGCATACATCTGTTGTTAGGTGACATTCAATGAATGTTTTTATGCACTGAAGTAAAATGAGCCCCAGAAAGAGCTAGTGCTGAGTTGCAGGCAGGCTGTAGAGTTTATTTCGGAAGGAATCCCACTGCTCTCTCCTCTACTCCCTGCCCCACTCTGTTTGAACAGACCAGACTGTGCACTTGCTCCTGCTCTCAGAGCCAGACACACAGTCATGTTTTGCCAGACCCAGAGAAACATAGATTCTTTGTTTTTCTAAGCATCACTTGGTTGCCAGTGTTCTTTCTCCAGTGGAAAACTCAGTGTTTTTTCTATTCTAACTGGTTTCTTTTACTGGGGAAAAAAAAAAAAAAAAAAAAAAAAAAGACCAATACTTTTGCTCCTTTTGAAGTTGCCCTCAGAGCAAAATGCCACCTTCTGCTTCACGAGCAGAACATCTGACAAGCTTCTCCCCTTGATGTTAGTGCGAAAAGCACATCCCAGTGACCAGATGAGCTCAGACTGACATGTGTTTCTGCTTCTGCCTATGATTTATTCCTTGTTTATTCAGAGGGATGTTCTATATCAGCATCGATGACTTTTGTGGTTTCCATGGTATCTTCCTGGTTTGCAACAAAGACATCTCTGCTGTAGCACTCCATTCCTGACAGCTGACATATCTGCCTGAAGAACCTGACCCATCAGACTGCTGTATGCCTGAACTGTGCAAGTTCCAAAGCTAGATAAGATATGGGCAAGAGCCTAATTTATTCTAAAAAAGGAAATTGATGTGTCTCCTGCTGCAAGTCCCTCTACCTCTTTATGCCTCAGATGTTGTTTGTCCTCTTTCCCCTGCATACATCCTACCCACATCCTACCTTCCTGAACACATGGCATATTGCAAACAAACACAGGACTGCAGGGTGGTTTCTGTGCACCAGCGAAAGAGATGAATGTCTGCCCTTGCCTTGCTCTACAAGAAGGAAACATTTTCTGTGGAAATGCCCCAGCCCTCATAAACTATCTTGTGTTGAATTTGGTAGATAAGAAAGAGGTAATAGATATGTAACTGTAAAGAAATGTAAATGAAAGGACACTTGTCACAAAGCTATAATGATTTCACTATTTTAATTTAAACATCTTGATGAGGTGCTGACAGAATTCAGGAATCAGTTCTTCACCACTCCGTTAAAAAATGGCTGACTTCATGGGAATGTGTATGTTTTGGACTTTTTCCTAACCAAGGCGTGCAGCTGTGCATCCCCTGGCCTGCTGCAAGAGGGTGGCAGTTCACAGGCTGTGGGCTGAGCAGTGCAGAGAACGACACAGCTCAGTGATGTGGTCTTGAGAATATTCTAAGTCTGTGTGCGTTTCTGTGCTCAATGACTCTTTTACTTGTACACATAGATGGAATATTTTGAACTTGTAATCATGATGCCTCAATTTTCATTATCTTGTTGCTGCCTGTGGATTATTGCTGTGGATGTGACCAGTGTCTTGTATCTTTGCGTATTTGCACGGCAGCAAGCGCCTAGACCTTGGGGATTACAGATGAAAAGAAGGTGTTGCAAACAGGTAAAGGAGCCTTCATATGTTACTGCTACTGACAGTTTTGTTCAATGTACAATGTTATTGTGCAAAACCCACATTCTGAAACTGTCAAGGAAGTACCCTCACACAATGATCAAATGGATCAGCTCTGCTTGCTCATGTGAGCTGATCCAGCTGACACAAGCAAATGGTCTGAAACCCCATGTTTGTAATGCAGCTAGGATATCAACAATTGCTTGAATAAAACAAGAGAGATTCTGCCATCATTAGACTTTCAGAAAGATGCAGCTAATTTGCATCACAGTTACTGAATATTGGTCTTGCCTTCTTCATGTAGTATTAAATCAACAGCTTGCTCAGAAATAATAGCTGAGACAGGGAATGAGTAAGTCCCTGGTGTGCACCCAGTGCTGGTTACCTGAGTGATGCTTAGGCTAATGCATATCTCACAGTACAGAACATTTTGTCTTCTTTTGCAGAAGACAAACAAGTGCCTTCATCTTAATCCTTTGGGGTCATAGGTATTTTTACCTGACTTTCATCTAGGCAGAAAAGTATAGTTAATAGTCAGATCTATTAATTTGAATCAGATTAATCAGATGAATAATTTGCTAACTGCTCTGTATTCTGTAAAGACCATGATTATTTTTTTGTAGTGCAAACAGCCCAGAAGGGTCACTTTGCCATATGTAACTTAGTTGTAACTTTGACAAAACTTGCAGTGCCATCTAAATAAACGAACAGTATTAGGCCTCTCTGGCTGCATTTGCTTTTAAAAGCCCCCATGTCTTTTTAAAACACCACTATACAATAGATTATCCTGATAAACTGCTATACCTACTTTGGAAATTTTAAAATATATCTTTGGTCTACTCTAGCTGATTCATATACCTTTCACAGGGTACTTGGCAACAGAGCAAAGCAATTTGTAATAAGGAACCACTGCAGTATTAGTACAAAAACATGTTAGAAAAACATCAGAGCATGTAACGGGTAGGTTTCAGTCACTAATTCTTAATTGCTACCTTGGGGAAAAAAAATCAAATTTTTGTAAAGTTTCAGTGAACCTGCAGTCTAACATATGAATTTTAATTCCATAAATTGCATGAACAAATGAATGCACCAGAAATACTGATGGTTTTAAATCCTTCTTCTGTACTGCCTATACTGGGAAGCATGACTGCTGAAACATAATGCACTTGTCATGTTAGAAAAAATTTAGCCCTGCTGAGCCACCGTTCCAGGGAGACATAGTCCCGCAGCTCTAATCTCACCAGTGAGATTTCCTCAGGTAAAAAAATGTCACCAGCTGGGCTTGCTGTTGTTGCCATGCCATACTCTGCCTTTGGAGGTTTCACACTGCCAACAGCTCTGAGCCACATTCTGCAGACTTGATGGGAAACGGGAGGGCTGGCCACAGCTCTGGAGACAGATACGCACGTGCTCAGGTCCTTCTGAAGTCAGTAGAGTCTCGATGCGTGTTCAAGTGCTTTGCAGAAGAGGCATGGAATTAGTTCTGCACTTAAAGTTCATTACTGAATTCTTAAAAGAAGCCTCTGTAAGCAGACTATTTACTCTAAGTGGAAGCTGAGGTAGCCTTGACAGCAAAACTTGCATAACGTTGATTCTGCTAATGGTCCACATGGCACCAAAGCTGAGCTCCATGTAACTTTGGTACCTGAGGCAGCTGCCATCACACCTTTGACTGCAGAGAAAAAGATTCATAATCATAGAACCACAGAATGGTTTGAGTTAGAAGAGACCTTTAAAAGTCATCTAATCTAAACCCCTCTGTAGTGAGCAGGGACATCTTCAACTAGATCAGGTTGCTGAGAGCCCTGTCCAGCCTGATCGTGAAAGTTTACAGGGATGGGGCACCTACACTGTCTCTGGGCAACCTGTGCCAGTGTTTCACCACCCTCATCATGAAAAAGTTCTTCCTTATATCTAATCTAAATCTACCCTCACTTCACAAAGTCATTATCCCTTGTCCTATCACTACACGCCCTTGTAAAAAGTCCCTCTCCAGCTTTCTTGTAGCCCCCTCTAGGTACCGTAAGGCTGCTAGAAGGTGTCACCGGAGCCTTGTCTTCTCCAGGCTGAACAACCCCAACTCACACAGCCTGTCCTCATAGGAGAGGTGCTCCAGCCCTTGGATTACCCTCATGACCATCTTTTGGCCCCGCTCCAGCAGGCCCATGTCTCTCCTGTGCTGAGGCCCCAGAGCAGGAGGCAGCACTGCAGGGGGGTCTCACCAGAGCGGGGCAGAGGGGCAGAATCCCCCCTCAACCTGCTGCCCACGCTGCTGGGGATGCAGCCCAGGGTACGGTTGGCCTTCTGGGCTGCCAGCGCACATTGCCGGCTCATGTCCAGCTTTTTAATCCACCAGCACCCCCAAGTCCCTCTCGGCAGGGCTGCTCTCGATCCTTTCCTCCCCCAGCCTGTATTGATACTGGGGGTTGCCCTGACCCAGGTGCAGGACCTTGCACTTGGCCTTGTTGAACTTCCTGAAGTTCACCTGGGCCCGCCTTACAAGCCTGTCCAGGTCCCTCTGGTGTGTCCACTGCACCACTCAGCCTGGTGTCATCTGCAAACTTGCTGAGGGTGCACTTGATCCCACTGCCTATGTCATTGATGAATATATTAAACAGTACTGGTCCCAAGACCAATAACAAGACAGGAAAGATCTGTATTGGTAATAGACCTGTATTGAATAATTCCTGGCTTCTACCAAATGAATCTAGAAGATTCTTCTTGTGGCATGTCCCCTAGCTTACGTCTCAAAATATAAAAATGTCAGTGGACTCTGTAATATTTAGTCTATGTAACCAGGCTTGGTTATATCAACCCTTCTGGAGAAAGAAGAGAGGTCACTGCATGAGCATCTGCCAGTGTGATGGTATGCCATTTAATCTCATCAGGAGGGATTCTAGGTGAGCAAGATTACATGAAAACCACGTTTTAGCACTGCTGGTAATTTAGTGATGCTCAACAATGCCCCAAGCCTGCCTGTTTGTTGCTATCAGCCTTTCTTAAATTTCAAACAACAATTATTCTGTTATTTGGCTTATCTCTAGTTTATGTGCACATGGCATAATCCCTTTTTGTTTCTTTCCCTTGAATGGATTTCCCTAACTGATCCCATGGAGCAGCGATTACTCCATAGCAGACCTCTCCTTCTCCAACATTGTCATGAATAAATTGAAGGGAATGACTGGGATACTCTGCTGATTACCAATGAAGGAAAGGAGTTTTATTGGCAAACCTAATTTTGAAAGCTGTGTCTTCTAAGAGCAGAATATTCAACAGGATAGATTTCTACATAAATAATGTGTTGAATTAATTATATATATTCTTTCAGAGAGCCATAGGGGATTTCCCACTTAGAATCATAATGCAAGTTATAAGATATTGAGAGCTGCACCATGCTAGCATTTCTGTTTGGAGGATTCTATTTTCCAGAGCCCTGCAGTGTGAGATGCTGCAGGTTCTGTACATATTATTATGTATTAGTCTTCAGCTGCAAAAATAAAACTTTGTGTTCCAGAACTTATCCTGGAGCTGGTTATTTTAGTTAATTTTGAAAATGGGTTGAAGTGTGAAATCACATATCAAGGAGATAAGAGTAACTTGTATATGATTCACAATGTGGAAAAAACCAACCCCATTGTAACAAGCAGGGGCACACATCTTTTCAAGGATAGGATTTGTAAAAAGATCTTTCTGATTTGGTTGTTTTTAACAAAGTAGTCCACATGCCTCTTTCAGACCTGTTTAAAAAGCAGCCTTTCATTGCAAATGTTATTGCTGTGTACACGTATGAATCAACATCCCCTTGTTTTCATTGTGATCTTTATTTTCCACAAAGGTGATAATAAAGTAGTGACCGCTTCTGTTCTTAATTGTTACTTCTGCAACCATCCTGATGGTAGGGTCTAGTCCTTGACTTGGGTTCCTCTGTGCTTCTGCCATAGTAGTAATTTCCACTGTGAAACTGAAGTAGCAATTGTGGGAGCTTTGTAGATGTGTGTTGCTTATTCAAACCCACTGACTGCAGTTTTACATTTCCTTTCCAAGCAGTGGAGTTCTATGTTCTTGCCAAGACTCGCTACAGCTGTGTTTTCTATGAGCAGACAAGGATAATAAAACATTTGCAGTAGCATTCTCCATGTGCGATACACACAAATGCTCCTTTAAAGAGATTGCTATCCTGGCATTTGGCTATCTAACCCTCTTCTGTTAAAATTAAAGTAGCCAGTAGCTCCAGCCTTCTTGTTCAAAAGCCCATTTTCTATCAATCCATGTATGGTGTAAATATCTGCATAAAGTACTCATGAAGTGTGCAGGTTTGTGCACCAGAACTTCTGTGAATCGTGTTTTGTGCAGAGCAGTGTGTTCAAGTATCCAAATCCTCATGATCCCAGGAGTATGAACTATAACCTCCCCACACAAAACAAATGATGGCTAAATAATGTGAACTATCTCCAGGGTAGAAGCAGAAGGGACATTATCTCCAGGTAAAAATAGCTCTTTTATTTGTGAATAGTGCCATGTTGCTAAACCTTTTGCTTCAGGCTCTGTAGCATAGTCTCACAACTATTTTTTAGCCCAGTAATTTGCCAGCATCCTTTACCCATATGCGGTCAGTTGCACAATGTGTTCAAGTGACTTACAAGGGTTTTCAAGGTAATGACCTGCTTTGCATTAAAGAAAGTATAGTCTTGAGAGCATTAGAGAAAGATAGTCAGATGGAGAGGAAAGTGCAGCACAGAGGCATGAGGCGAACAAAGGAGTTTAAGCATATGCGTAACTGGGACAGCAAGAATTGCTAATGCTGACACAAGTTGTCTGGGGAGGACTTAGAACGTTTTCTACTAAATCTGTCTTCTGTGGTATTAATATCATGGATGGTCTGAAACAAGAGCTGGAGGTGACCAAGAGATTGCAAGATGGATAATGGACTGTATGGTGAATACATTTTGTCGTATTTAATGTATAAAACACTGTGACAGCCTTGAAAATATTGCAGTTCCTAGGGAATACCTGTAATCTGGAAATACAGAATATGGTAGGACTGCAACCTCAGAAAAGCCCTTAGGAAGAGATAAGGACGGTACTAGCTACAGCTGCATTTTGCAACTCAACCCAGAGAAGCATGCAGGGGGAAGCTGAGTTTCAGAAAGCAGGGGAAGAAGACTGAGTTTTCATAGCTACATTTGGTAAAAGAACTTCGTATTCATAAAGGCAGAGGGCCATGGGCAGAAGAACAAGTTGCTGGATCCCCATTTTAGCACTGAAAATGAGGAAAAGTCTTTGGGACTGAAATTGCCACAGAGCTAGAAACAATTTGGGGGCTGATATTGTCAAGTGCTAGGATAAGGGAGAAATCTTACTAAATTGATGCCCTGTTGGCAAGTGCTGAGCAGTGCAGAGCCAGCTCATGAGTTTTGGAAGCCCTGTTTCATCACTGTAAGTTAAAGCTTGATGCTTAATAATTTTCTGTATAATTCTGTAGTCTTCAGCAGATGCATGAACATGTGTAAAATTACACAACTGTTTAGGAGAACTATAATCCAAATCTGTAATCTAGCAAGACAGAGATGTAGGATTTAATTGCTGCATACCTTCACCTCACAAGACCAGACTTGTTGCATACGTCTGATGCAAGATCTGTAATTTCTTCTGTGGCTGTATTATAGCACAGACATACCCAAGACAGCTTTACATAAATGAGTTTGGGAAGTGCTAACGACATTGTTAATCATTCAAATACTTCTCTGATTTCATTGGTGGGTTTTGTATCATTTGCTGAGTTCTCTGCTACAAGAACCTGAATTATCTGATATAAAACCGATTTAAATATGACTACACTATGTGGTAGTCTGTGGTGCAACCATGTTCAAAACATCACTGCTTAGAGAAGCTTTTAAACTGCTACACCTGAGAAATCATTTCTCCTCTCAGGCTGTGTTGGCACAGTGAGGAAGCATCAATTCATTTTGTCTGCTCTAAGAGCAACACCTCAGCTATCTTGAATTGATGTGTACTTCATATAATTTTGTTATGCCAGTTTATGGTTAATAATGACATTTGCTTTGCCCTTGTTTGAAAGAACTGTTCAGCAGTCTGACTACATATCCCAGCACACAGCCAGCAGGGACTGGCAGGGAGGATATATTTGCAGGAGCATGATAACCAGCAATGGCAGCTGAGCTGTGGAAAGACAGAAGCAATTTTTCTAAAAATCTTCACGGAGCTACAGCAGTGGTCACTTATATGACAGCTTCCCTTCTCTAGCTGCAGCCACTACCTGGGAACATCCAGCACCCAGCAGCAGTCAGGTAATACTCAGCAGTTCCTGGCTGAGATATCAGCTCCTGGGGTTATTCTGCTGTTTAAAGGTGTGTTGCATCTCTGCACATTCCCTTCCCACCTTTCAAGGATGCTGTTCCCTGCTCCATTTTAAGCCTACTCTTCCCCTTGAGTCATTCCTGGCACGTGTCCTGTAGCAAAGGCTGTATGTTTGAAGCTGAAACTGCATTTTCTTTTTAATGTGGGGTAGTCAGTGATTTTGGATGGGTCTAATGTACTTGTGTTTTACACAACTATTTTATAAAACTCAGTGGTTAGATCCAGTCTGGACTAGGGTTAGGTGTTTCAACTGCTGTGAAGGTAACTGAATTAAGACTATGGAACACTAAAGATGGATGAGACTGTGATCAGAATCTACTTCAAAAGTCAGGGTATTAGAAAACACCATTACAAAATAAAGTTCAGGACAGAGAAAGAAACATGATGGGAACAAATCTGATCTGGAGTGCTTGGAAGTATTTAGGAGGAAGGAGCAGGAACCTGAAGCAATGGTAAGTGCCTAAGTGAACAGCACAGAGCAGCTTCTAGTTGTTGGCAGCTGCTTCAGATACATAACAACATGGTCAAATGCAGGCTGGGTTCAGTAGTCAATTCATGGCTCTCCCCAGCTTGACCAGATGGAGAAACGACTGTTCCGTCAGGCTAGCTGGCTGCAGGGGCCCCTGCCAACGCTGTTCCCTGTGCCGGGCGGCTGGCAGAGGGTGGAGGAAGCAAGGGCCGTGCCGGTACCCGTGGACAGGTTGTAAATGTCCACCGAGCTGCAGAAGCAACCTGTTCAAAAAGGCAGGGGGTGAACCAGAGAGACAGGCATTGCTACCATTCAAGGTCTTTCCAAGTGGCATAGGAAGAGAAGGAAATAACAGCCACTGTGGCAGTCCTGAGTGCATTGCTTTGCTATACAAGTTCAAGCTAGAATTAAAAGCCTCTTTTTGCTCCAATTTCTTTCATATAATACTTATAAATCAGCATAAAGAGAGCTGCAAAATTAGTCACATTCTGTAGCAATTGTTACAGAGGTGAGTACGCAATCATGCCTTAAAAGAACCATGATTTCTGATGCGTCTCCATAGCCTGATTTGAGCCATTTATTTCTTGAAGTCTCAACTATAAGGAAGGTTGAGTGCACTCTCAAAGCCGCAAGTTCGGGTCTCTTTTTTTTTAAGCTTTCTGTACCTGAAGGCAAAATGCTCAATGTGTAGAGGTATAAAGATCCAATTGCATTTTATTTTTTAACCTTTCTGGTGCCAGCATTTTGTAGTTGTATAGAGCCTGCTGAAGTGAGAAAGGACATGGACCTGAATAAGCCAGGAAGGAGCTGGTGGACAAGAGCAGGCAATGCCCATGGGATTTCACAGTACAGAGAAACTCAGTGAAGAAATCCCTGTATCAGCTGTGTGATGTGAAGGGAGCTCAGTGACATTCAAGGCAGAGAGAAACTCTTACCTCTGCCATACTTATATTAGGACAATCCAGCCCGTGCCCTTCCTTTCCTCCTTGTTCTGCAACATGATGTGTGCCACTGTCTTCCACAGCAGAGCTGCTGTGGCTGTTTTCATAAGAGTTTTAGAGCAGGATCCAGATCTCTGGGGTGTAAATTTTTTGTTTCTTCCAATGACTCCCCTCTTGGTGAGATCCCATGAAACATTTGAAGTGAGAAAATGAACACCTGAGGGAAAAGAGTTGAGTGTGATATGTTTTTCCATGTCTCTTCTCTCACCGAGGATGAATATGAAGTACACTATAAAGGCCAGGTCCTCTGTCACAGAATACAGAGAGCCAAAACGGTCACGGACGTTTCTGTCTGCCCAGTATAATTAGATGGGTGACATCCAGTCAGGATAACTCCGTAACCAAGAGTCAATCCAATTAAAAACCTCCTGACTGTGGACAGATGACACTGTTCAAGTAAATTAACTACTACAGTAGCCTGGTACCACCCCATGCAGGCTGGCTTTGGTGATCTCACTGAACCTGGCTAGAGAACAGAAGTAGAACTATTCTTATGTGTCTTAAAAAAATCACTGGTCCTAAGCGTTCTGTTGCAACAGCCCTGTATTGTTTTTCCTAAACAGTGATTCTCCAGTTCCTCATCCAGTGACATTTTTTTTTGACATTTATTTCTAAATATGGAAGATATTGAGCAATCTTTCCAAGATGTTACATCAGCTGATCACCAAATGCCGCTCAGGTTAGAATGCTACCATAGTCATATCCTAGACCCACAATTTGCCTCAGATAATCTAGTTCCATTTAATATGACTGCTTTTATTCCAGCAGCCCCTGCACTAAAAGGAAGCATCTCTCCATCCCGGACATGGGATGCAATATTTTCATCTGGATGAAAATGTACAGGCAAAATGCTAGCTAGAGCAAGGCTGTAACTCACACAGGTTTAAATAAAGAAATACTCTGTAGGGTGCCACGCTGCCTTTTTCCTTCAGTTCAGGAGGTCTCTGCTTTCATTGATTTTAGGAAAAGCAAGGAAACTACATTGTGCCTAAGAACATTGATTCGTCTGATGATTTTTTTTATATTATGCTTAAGAGCCGCTGACATGTGCAAAAACATTTTACTAGGTGTGATCAGGGAGTAAATTGTTCCTGCCCTGCAGCATGGTCCAGCAATTACCTCCAATAGCAAAAATTGTAAGTTAATCACAGTATTTACAAACTCAATCTTATTGTTCATGTGCTGAACCTTTTCAGTAGAGTGTTATCCATTGAAATTGAGAATTTACAGGAAGTTCATCTGAGGCAGGCATTTCTTACTGGTAAGAATACTCTAATTATTATTTTCTAATTAAATTAGGCTTTTTAAAAAGGTTAACCATGACATTTTAATAGCTTCAGCTCATATTGATATTCTGAGGACACACTTCAGCTCACCCACTTGTGACTGAAAAGGATGTTTTTCCAATTAAGAAATCTCTTTTTAAGGGCTTCTCCTAAATGACATCTATTTTACAGAGGAATGTGGACTAGAATATA
>KL277049.1:0-14814 GCA_000699545.1 Podiceps cristatus | reverse complement strand
TCAGCAGGTAACCCATTCAAATCTTTTTATTGCAAAATTTCAACCTTAATGCCACAATGACTTTATAATGCCCAACACACAAAAATAAATAATTAATAACTTAATTATTAACAGTTAGTATTAGTCAATCCATGCAAATTTCTTTCTAATGCATCAGGCAAAATCTTAAAGAAATCCACAGAAAATTTATAGACATACTGGATTCATTAAGCAGTGTATCTGATACTTCAAAATATTCCCTGAAGCAAGTGCAGTGCTGCTGGATTACAATTAGAGTTTTCTTTCATTCTGTCTTTGCTCTACAAATTCTACATGGGACTTCTATGTGGATTTGGACTTCATTTTGTTAGGTATTGCCCAGACAAAAGAAAAAAGAGGAACTACCCAGGTGGCCTACAAAGAAACACACATTAAATCTGTGTATGGCTACAGCTATATGAGGAGGTAAGAAAAAGTAATGAAACAATATTAGTCAGATCGATAGTGATATCAACACAAAAGTTGCAAATTGATCTTTCATTCATTGAAAGTTTTTAATAAATTTGAAGAAGGATTCTGAACAAGAATGTTTTGGTACTTCTGCAAATGGGTCCAGTAAATTCCTATCAAGAACAAGGAACATAAAAAGAGAAGGAAGAAAACATTTAAAGACTGTGAAGACAATGTGGGCCATTTGGTGATGGGAGCTAAAACCTCAACACCCAGGTGGGCGGGCCCAGGTGAACTTCAAGAGGTTCAACAAGGCCAAGTCCAAGGTCCTGCACATGGGTGAGGGCAACCCCCAGTATCAATACAGGCTGGGGGACAAAGGGATTGAAAGTGGCCCTGTTGAGAAAGATTTGGGGGTACTGGTGGATTAAAAAGCTGGACATGAGGTGACAATGCACACTCACAGCCCAGAAGGCCAACCGTCTCCTGGGCTGCATCCCCAGCAGCGTGGGCAGCAGGTCGAGGGGGGATTCTGCCCCTCTGCCCCGCTCTGGTGAGACCCCCCTGCAGTGCTGCCTCCTGCTCTGGGGCCTCAGCACAGAGAGACATGGGCCTGCTGGAGCGGGGCCAGAGGAGGGACACAGCCATGGTCAGAGGCTGGAGCCCCTCTGCTGTGAGGGCAGGCTGGGAGAGCTGGGGCTGCTCCGCCTGGGGAAGGGAAGGCTGCGGGGAGAGCTCACTGCCGCCTGCCAGGGCTTCAAGGGGGCCTGTAGGAAAGAGGGGGACAGACTTTTTAGTAGGGCCTATTGCAACAGGACAAGGGGTAATGGTTTTAAAGTAAAAGAGAGTAAACTGAGACTAGACATACAGAAGAAATTTTTTATAATAAGGGTGGTGAAACACTGGAGCAGGTTGCCCAGAGAGGTGGTAGATGCTCCATTGATGGAAACATTCAAGGTCAGGCTGGACGGGGCTCTGAGCAACCAGATGTCCCTGCTCTTTGCAGGGGGGTTGAACCAGATGACCTTTAAAAGTCCCTTCCAATCCAAAATATTCTATGACTCTAAGGTTTTTGTCTTCATTTCTAGCAAAAATGAATGTCAACTTATGACTTAGTTTTCCTGTAGAACAGAAGTACCAGCCAGGTGTTATAAGCAAAGCACCATCCTTACATTTAGACAAGAAGAAACTGTAACGATGGTGTCTTATCCTATGCCCATAGGCAAAGAGCTTCCCTATCTAAAATGATACTCCAGAACAGACCTGGAATGCACTCCTACACAGCACAGAGAGCTTGAACTGTGACTACCAAGGTGTATATCCATCATTTGGGAAATTTTCATGAATGCTGCCTTTGGCAGGAAAACCCAAATGATTCAAGTCACATGAAGTACCTTAACTTAACTATAAACCACAATATAACTTTTAAGAACCATTTGTTTTTTTAACCAAGCTTAAGGAGAATGGATATGGTATTTATATGAGTTTGTCTGACATTTTAAAATGTCTTAAAGAACAAATTGATCGGTATTGAAATATTCTATGAAACTACTGTATTTCGGAAGGAAAAGTTTTGAGAGACATTAACTAGTATCAGGAGGAAGAAAATAGCCACGAATTTTATTTCATTATATCTGTGTGTGATTTGGTTTTGTACCACTGATCAAACTGTGTTTCATTAGAAAGGGAAGAGGAAGGAGAAACTTTGACAGGACAAAGGAGAAAGAAATGCTGTCCAAAAGTCTCCATTAACCTGAAAAGCATAAAATGATCAGAATCATGAGATGCTTGTTAACTGACTTTGGAATTGCAGTGCCTGGAGCTGATTATTTCTGGCTCTGTCAGAAGGTCTAGCTGTAGTGAACTGCATTACTGCAGATGGTTTCAAGGGATAAGGAAAGATAAATGAGCCAAACAAAAAAGGCCTGCAGAAAATTAAATGAAAACACAGACTGTGTTCTAATACAAGATCACTGCTAAAACTGTCTGCGAAGGAAATAATGAATTCGTTAGAACAAACACCAGGGCACTAAATGTTATTGCATCCAAATAATGTTTACATAATTTTCTTCTGTAGAATAAAAAGAGGTGGTGACACCATACATACAAACTATGTTCCTGTTTCAACTTTGAAGGGTATTTAATCTTTTGTTCTGCTAATCAGATAAGATTTAAGCACTTGCACATTGTACTGTGAAGACATTCATACAATGATCTCTGGATTATGTAGTTGTTTATTACTTTTCATAATAAGGGATGTTGATTTGCTTTCCTAGTTTGTGATATCTAACAGAAGATCTCTGAGTACATATTCCTGTAAAGGATGGAAGTAATTTTGTGAAAAATACTGGCAATAAATGACAGAAATTGCAAATCCAAGATACTCTATGCATGAAAAGAATACTAGGAATAAAAGATCCACAAGTTCAAAATAAGCTGTTAAAATGGCAAAGAACACGAGCCAGACCATGTAAAGCTTATTACCTAACCGTCTGGTATGAAATCCATATAAAAGAGTTGGAGGTCAAAATACCTAATGTAGCTAAACCTTCTGCAGCCTGGTGCTATGAGATGAATGGTGAGAAGAGAGCTTGGTGACACCCTGGTCTCTTAATTTAAAGTAATGGTTTTACTCATTTATTTTCAGACGTGACACACGTAGTACATTATAATCTCCTTTTACAGCTCACTGTTTAGTCTAGCAGGCAGTGAGGCACCCCAGACTAATGTACTCATTAACTTGCTTACCAATGGGTCAGTTTTTATTGACAATAAAACCATGTATAAACATATTTATGAACTTCACACTCTTCTTACTCAGTCCTCCTGCATTCAGTGTGCCCCAGGGACTGAAGGGAAAAGGGAGGATTTCACAGGTAGCAACAAGGTGATAGGAAAAATCTACGGAGCTGATCCCCTTTTCCTCTCCCAGCTGCCCAACGGCCAGCTGCCTGCACTGCACAGAGGACACAGAGCAAAGACACTTTCACACGAGATAGGAGGGATGAATAAATGTATCTCCTTTTTCATCATTTTTAGTGATACGTAGCGAACATATATGTTGCCCCAAAGATGCGGGTTTGTTTGTTTGTTTGTGATTTTATGTTCTCCTGTTTCCTTGGTTTAAAGTGTCAAGAAATGTGGGGATCCAATCCAGAACTTTGGACAAGATGTCCCCCTGAGGTCCCCTCCAACCCCAGCCTTTCTGGGAGTCCTTGACTTTCTCTAGCAGGGAGGAACTGCAGCTTTGTGTTATGGTCCCAAGCAGAGTGATAGAAGAAAGAGAAAATGGCATGAGTGGGTGTCACGTATGGTGTGCCAACTCTAATTTACCTCAGGTGCTGGTGGTACAGCAGTGTCCCAGGCCTGGGAGCTGTATAGCACTTATCTGCACCTACCCTACATCTCTTGCTAGCTTAATATAGCTGAAATAGATTCAGGAAAAAGCAGTTAATCTCATGTAATAAATATACGATGAGAAATATATCCAATGTCAGAAAAGATTTTGGAATTTGGGAGATGCGGGTGAAGGCAAGGAAAAGTCAAATCAGCACCTACAAGTCCCTTTTCATTTTCTTTTAAAAACTGTGCCTTTACATACTGTGATTTAAAAGACAAAATGGACATAATTTTTTTTCATATGCTAAGCCTAAGGGAAAGTAAAATTAATTGCCCAAATCTGCCACAGTCATCCGATGTCTTCTACCAGGCATAAAGCAGTCTCCTGCATTCAACGCTTTAACATACTGCTCTTTTTCAATGAGTAATTGAGGGAAGGAGTGATTAGGATCTCCTGGTGAAATTGTGATGGTGATAAACGATGATCACTAATTATGATGGGGCTTTCCATGATGGGGCTTTCCATGAATATAGCTATTAATGCTAATATGACTTCCCTCCATTTCCAGCAAAGGAAATCCATCTCCTTCTATCAAAAACTCATCTGCTAATTTCCTACATAAAGAACCTAACAAGAGCCTCCTGTTCCTCCCCTTAGTGTGTGTATGAGGGAGTTATTCTGACCCTTAACATTGCTCAGTTGATTAACTGGAAAACGAAAGAATGGAATGGACTCCTAAATGTCTAATTAGCTGTTCTCAGCAATTTTGAACAAGTCTATTTGTAGCACATTTAGCTTATATCAGCTGTTGTTCAAGGATGTTTATTTGAATGTGTCAAGCAGGTCTCTGTCATTCACTTGTTTTGTGAGGTGTTTTCTCTTGTAAGTGTTAGCAAGATCTTTTAGCATTTTGCATAATTCATATTGTGGTGCTGAGGGTTATAGAAATCTCTCAGATAAAGACTTTTTATTTATTTATTTATTTATTTATTTATTTTGTGCTGATTTGCCTGTGTAATTTTCCTTTTTCTCAAAGCATGGTTTAAACTGAAGTAGATGAAGTAGCTGGAGATGTTGGGAGCAGCTGTAAGGTTGCTATTTGGAAATAGTTGTATGTTCCTTTTCTCCAAATAAACAGCAACTAAAGACACAAACACCCAAATACAACAATTTTCAAGGAGTTAAATTCCATCTGAGATCACATTTTTCTAAATTTAGAAATCATATTGGTTGAAGAAAAATCTTTGAGGATTTGATTTTTTGAAAAGCTGAGCATTTCCAGGTCCAGAAGGAGAGGGAATGGGATTTAGCAATACTGAGGTTGCCTGTAGCACTGACTGGGTACATTAACCAGCCTCTGACTGCCTAAAAAGATGGCATTTCTGTGCAGAGTGACTCTCTTAAGACGTTACATTGCTGAAACTCCCTGATTCTCCATTGCTGTGATGGGGAGTGGGGAAGGCAACACTGGCAGGGCTTGTTCCAGTTACTGCTTTCTGTCAGGGCTGATGGTAGATTGGATCTATAGCTTGAGAGTCAGATTAAATTTTAATTAGTTAGTGCAGGAGTGCTTCCCCAAACTGCAGGCTCCGCGTGCTCCTGGCAGGGAGCCGAGTTCTTTCCCAGCCACGGTGAATCTGATGACTTGAGAGTGGGTCACATCTGGCATCTTTGGCCACCTCTGCGGCCAGCAGACAACCAGAGCCATTTTTTGTGCTGTGGGGCAAATGTCCTTAAATTCTCTTACTCTGTCGGAGATCTAGCTCTCTGCTGTATATGCTGAAGGGAAACTTCGGATGAGCTCCCAGGACATACCTTCCTGATGGGACTTTCCTGGTATGAGAAGAGAGTGTCAGTGGCTAGGCATGCTTGGGGCTGTGAGGGACGTTGAATAAGGGAGCTGAACAAAAACCATTTTGACACTGGCCTTGGGATTTCCTTCAAAGGCAGTGTAGACATACCCTGTCTTCCTGGAGACCTGTATTGAATTCTTGAGGACATATATCTTCAAAGTCCATTTGACTGTTTGTTGCTGTTTTAAAGTGTTGCAGAAAAGTATGTATCTTATCCCTACAATTTAACAAGGTCATAGAAGTGTTGTAATCTCAGGGGATCTCCAAAAATGAAAGAAATGAGAGCATGCTTATTAGATTTGCTAATGACACTAATCTGCAAGGGACTGTGAGTATATTGGAGAACAGGATTAGAATTTAAAGTGATCTTGACAAATTGAAGGTATAGTCTGAAGTAAATAGGATGCTATTCACTGGGGACAGTAATAAGGAACTGCATTTAGGCAGGAATAATCAGCTGTGCAAATAAAAGAGGGGAACAACTATTAAAGTAGCATATCCTTATTTGTAGGTGTTATGGCTCACAAACTGAGTGTAAGGTAGCAACAGCATGCCCTGCCTTCCACCCTGTGCCAAACAAATCCAAGAACAGATATCCTGCAGTGAATAATGTAAACTTCAGCCTGTGGGGATATGCAGTTACACTCTTCCTTTCCTTGGGGCCAGCAATGCCTCAGCTGGACTGCTGTATCCCACCCGAGATAAAAAGTTTGAAATGAGCATATGGAGGATTCAAAAAGATTGAAATGTGGGATGAATGTGTCTGGAAAATGTTACTTAAGAGGAAATTGGTTAAATTAACTCTTCTTAGTCTTCACATATGTCAAAAGTTTGTGACAAGTAATTAAGAAAAACAAGCTGTTGTGTATGGTTTTATTTGATTAGATCCTGCACCTGCAATTGGCAATGTCTGAAGGTATTTTTGCAAGGAAAAGGTTTAAAACCACTGAGCTAGAGACTGGAAGCTATTTGTAATGGTTTGGAGCAAGTCGCCTGGGAATGATGTACAGTGTTTATCTGGGGACATCTTTAAGGGCAGGTTAGATTAACATCGGCCAGGAATGACATAGACACAGATGTAGCTGATCTTTGTTGTGGTGGAGGGGTGATTTGGATGGTTTCCTGAGGTCTCTTCCAGCCCCGGTATAAGCCATGCTTTTGGGGGATCAAGGCAGGAAAAGGACTCTGAGATAGTGAAGAGCAACTGAGCTGCTGTTTCTTGACATTGCTTCACCATGTATCACTTTTGGAGGATTTCTTTTCCACTTTTCTTACACATTTCCTTCTACATCTTCCCTCTTTCTGTACATCTTATTCCCCTGGCCTTTTTATGTTTTCCACCTATGCCTTCTTTCTTCCCCTTTTCTCTCCTCCCTCAATATACAAGAGCAAATAAGGTTGTCTCTCAGCTGAGAATAAATTCAAAATGATGACTTCACTGCTGCTCTAGCAGGTATTATATTGACCCTCACCTTGACCCTTCTTTAACTACTGGCTCTTCAGGGATGCTTCACCATGCTGCTCAGTATGTTCTCATCTCAGTGTTTGAGGAGATATGCAAATACTTTGGCTGTACAGGCAAATCAATCGGAGATTGATTGTAGATAAACCATTTCGACCTGATGCAGAATTTATCTGAATATTCAATTACAAAATACTGTCACTGTTAATAAAGCACTACGTATGGTTCAGGAAGACATAGGTAGAAGAACAACAGTGTGCAGCTGCACACATGCAGATCCTTTTGCCAGAGATTGAATTTTGCACAGAAAAAAATCAGAGATGAGCTGCATACAAAATTGGTAGCGCAGGCAAGAGCAAACCTCCATTAGACAAAATCAGGGATTAGCACCTGGTGAGAAATCATGACATTTCTTCAAAACAGACATCTTCCCCTACACTGTCACACAAACATGAGGCAGGACACTTAGCTAGGCCAGGGATCTTGAGTCAATTTAGAGCTTTAACACTTCATTGATGTATGGCCTTGGGCAAATTGCCTCTTCACTTTGACCTTTCCAAACTTCTGTTTCTCTTATTTATGCTGCAAATGCTTTGATTTCGACAAAGAACTATATTACATGCTTACACTGCATGTATTGCGATGGAATCTCATCAATGTCAGTGCTGCTGCACATAACTCTAATTGTACTGATGGGAAGAGAATTTGAGGTTTGATACCTTTTGCCAGCTCACTAATTATGGGGAAAAAATGGTGTGTTTCAAAGGCAATGAATGTTTGCACAGAACATTTCTCATAGAACATTTCTCTAGTTGCTAGTTTGGTCTGATATTTAGGACTTAAGAATTGAGCTCACTGAAAGACCAAATCATTCTTTTAGGGATTTAACTGTTATATAGATTAAATATATACTGGTGGCACATAAGCTTAGTATTATTTATATATGTATATTTTTCCAAGACAAATCCCATTCGACACAGCCTTAATTATGATGATTCAAATCTCTGCATTTGTTAGCAATACTACTGCACGCTGTATTAGCACAAAATGCCACCTACAGCACTGGGGATTGTAGCCAGAAACAATATACTCCATCTTCATTTTATCTTTCAGCACCGAGTCCTTTTTAAATTATTCAGCTGTGCAAACTCTAGGCAAGAAAAGCAAAACCAACACCCGCCCTCTTGAGAAATAAACCCCAAACCCTCTAGGTAGGGATATAGCTGACATTTACCCAGATGGTGCATGATAGCTCAAGATATTTCTTTTATTTATCTGCTTATGAAAAAAACAGACCAAGGGGATTCTAGTGGAGAATATTCATTTAATAGCCAAAACCAATTTTAATAGACATTAATTTATACTAAAGTGTGTAATTTCAGTACATATAAACATGTAGGTGCCCTAAATGCATCCTCCCTTGAATATGAAGAATTGATAGAAAAATTTCCAAGGCAGCAGCCACAGTAGGCAAACAGAAGTGGGATGTATTATTGAAACATAGTAGTTGTAAGTATGATTTGTGTAGGGAGTAATTAGATTTCAGTGTTGAACAATACTTTGGAGCTTTTTTCCATAATCTCACCACTCTAACTACAGTGAAGGAAAAAAAAAAGCCAATTGATTGCAGGTTAATCTAAAAATTATTCTAAATTTTTTTGATTAATCTAAAAATTGCAGGTCAATTTAATACTGTGCAGACAATGAGGAAAACCTGTACTTGAAGGGCTGGTCACTCAGGGCACTCTTCCCTCCAACATGCAATTTTCCTGTGTGTAGCTGTCTAGAACAGATGTTAACTCAGGATGAATAGAAGTTTTTTACTCTGTTAATATGAAGGAATTTCTTTCCAGTGCATGAATGTTTGGAGTTCAGGCCCAGGTCTTTTTATGCAGTATTCTTTGTTGCTGTCATAGATATCAACGTGTTTATGCTTCTCTAATGATGTACCTGGCAGGTTTTGGTCTGCTGTCTTTCTAATGGCCTCTCAATAGTTAGAGTGGAAGCATGTCTTGCAAACAGTCTGAAAAAGTCAATGCAAAAATAAACAAAATTTGTGGGAGGACAGGGGTTATACAAACATTCAGCAAGCTACAGAGAGCTTCTTGTGTACGCATACTTCAGGCATGAGGATATGAGTACATTTAGGTGTCTTCTCTGCACTCTGTTTTTAAGTTTTTTGCCAAGAAGAAAGTCTTTTTTCTGGTGAAGTGTGATTTGCAGGTGTTTGCTGAAATGAACCCTGGTAGTGACCTACATAATAAAGAGCTCTTTTCGCTGATAGCTGACTCAGGTTATCATCAGCACTGTGTCTCAACTGATGCATAGCCTTTGATGAAGATAGAGCAGTCTAGTCTGAAATGTTATTAGTGCAACTGCTGGTAACATAGATGATAATGCTACACCTCTTGACATTTACAAGTGAAACAAAGTATTATGTCCTTCATTTATGACTGGGAGGACAATGAGCCTTAGAGTAGGATATGGAATGGAGCCAAAAATGGTTTAGATGTCAGTGCAGAGGAATTAGAGTTGCTCTTGTAGAGAAAGCTGCAAAATACATAAATGTTGATCCACCTTGACTTAAAACTGCAATCTTTGCAACTAATAGACCTATTTATGCAGGTGTCTAGAGATTCTTGCTGTGGTTAGTAAACAGGTGCTTAAAGCTTTGGGTTGCGGAGAGGCCATACGGATACTAGTATACTGTTCTAAACTTCAGACCTTTAAAATAATAGACTGATATTGTGAGAAAAGTCCTTGCAAACAAAACCAGAAAACTAACACTTTGCTCGTATGCATGAGGTTGTTAGAGATGGGGAAATGGTGATAAAATAAAATCACATAGGCTATTTCTACTTTGATATAGTGTAAGTTTCTCTCTTACCTTTAGATATCCACAATGAAGACACTGACATCTGGTCTGCCACCTGTTTCTGTTTATAGAAAAAGGAGACAAATAGGGGGTTTAAATCTCGATTCATCTGACCTAGTTTAGATGCCTACTTTAGGACTAGATGAATCATGCCCTGGAAATGCCTCTGGGGTGAGATGAATTGCACTCTTAATATTCTGTCCCAGTCCTCCAAGGACGCATTTTCATAAAAATGTAAGAAGCTAGATGCTTGTGACATTGGCTTTGAGGGATGGAATAGCTAGCTTCAAAAGACATAATGTATGGATTAAAAAATAAATAAAAAAAAAAAAAAAAAAGAGGGAAGTAAAGATATCTGCCGTGCACTAAATCCACAAACCCCTCATCTATGTCCTTTGAGCTGAATGTCCAATAGTCGGCTTTGTGTTCCTGAGTTTTTTGGTTTTGTTTCTAAAAGTGATTTGGGTTAGGCTTTGCTTTAACTCCTAATGTCTATTCCTGTCCTATTTCCAGCTGAACTCAAAGGTAAGCAAGCTGAATGTCTTAGACTGTCACAGCTGATCACCAAGGTTTCAGGACTGGTCAGTTTTGATGTGTCTATTCTTGGTTTAAAGCATTTTCAATGGGACTTTCAAATAACAATGGCCTTCTCCGTGGCCCCCTGTCAGCTCTTGTCATGCAAATTGTTTGGGCATTGATATGATCAGGCTTTTCTGACAATTGCAGAGAAATCTTAGATGTGCATATCTCAGTACAGGTAGGAGCACAAGTCTGATGATAATACAAAATGAACGCTTATGTGGAGCACATTCTCTTGAAGGCAGCTGCTGAATTATAGTGTTCACAAAGGCATAAACAGGAGAATACAATACTTAACAAAACATAGATCAGCAGGAGGATATGTGTTTGCTCTAATTTGCTGAAGTACTGTAACTGCTGCCAATTGCATCCTGAGTAATCCTGGTCTGTACCTCATATAACTGATGGAGCTGTGACAAGTTGTTTGGTATGAATATTGTTTTACTAGAGAATATGTCAGACCACTTTTTTTTTTTTTTTTTTTTTTAACATCATTTTGAGCCTCCTTTAAAACTTGAAGCTGGTGTCTGGAAACACTGCAATGCCTGCCATCTGCTTTTACTGGGCAAAATTTCAGATTTTCTATATTTTTAAAGTAATTTTGATAAATCTGTTGCAAAACTGTTACACTATGAAATTTTATCTATTAAAACCATCTGTTGCCTTTTTAGTAGATCTTCCTCTTCTGCGTTTATCCTGTTCATCCCACTTGCCCCCTTGGACTCTTGGTACGACATTATCATTCATTTAGTCTTCTGGAATTTCCTAGGTAGCCCAGGATTTAATAAGCATTAAGATGTGAGCCATAGAGTTCCTCAAATGGTGCTTTTAGGAATTAGATGCAAGTTTTCCCAGCCTGATAATTTAAAAATTATTAAATGAAGTAGCTGTTTAATGTCCTTTGCCACAAATAGCCTAGAAAATACTTCATCATGCAAGAATCTTATTTCTGTGTTGTCTCTTCACTTCAAATACAGCATGGAAATGTTTTATAAACACTCCTACTTCTGCACTATTGTGAATAAAACTACCACCTCTGTCAAGCAAAAAGCCTATAGCTTTGTTAAAATTTCACTTGTTCAAAATAGACTTCAAAGACAATTTTTTATTGGACTCAGTCCTGCCATCCGCAGAATCTTCTGTCATCTTTATCTTCCCTTATCAATTTTTTACATTTTAAAGATTCTGCTATGTATTGTTTGCTATCTATTTTTCTTTTCTTTCCCAATTTGCAATATTTTTTTCATTTGCAGCTCATAGAAGAGTGCCAAGTGGTTCAGATTCCCAAGACACTGTACAATCGAGAGATAACAAGAACGAACTGTGAGGGTAGGTAACTCCTCTGTGGGAAGAGAATCACAATTCTGGAATCACAATCCATTGCAAGGATTCCACCCAGTCAGGCTTTGCATTTTGTTTTGCACCAAAATGTTTGTGACATTTTTGGTAAGCTATTAGCTGAATTTCCTTCAGTGGCAGGAAAACACTCTTTGTGGACCAAGGGCATGTGCACATACTGTACCTTGGTTTTGGAAAGACTTTTGGCATTCTCCAATGGCAATGTTATATGCTAGCTAAAGAAACGTGACTTGTGTGAATCTAGATCCAGAACTGGTTTGAAAACAGTACTGAAAAAGTGGTAATCAAAGGGTCACTGTCAAAATAGGAGGATTCATAGAGTAGCATCTATTTCTAATCCATATGCCATTCAAGAGTTTCATTACTAACTGGGATGATGGAGTACAGAGTTTGGTTATTAGATCTGAAGATGGAGCCAAGCTGGGGGTGAATATACTGAGAATGGTATAAAAATTTAAAGTGATCTTGACAAATCTGCGATATGATCTGAAAATAATCAGATACTATTTGATGGGGACACATACATTAGGCAGGAGTTGTCTATTTTGTAGACAGGATGGATAAAAGTAATTTAAAGAGCTGTTTTGCAGGAAAGGACATAGGGGTTAAAGCTCGCCGTATAGTGGACTAGCTCAACATGATTCAACAATGTCATATTGATGAAAAAAAGACCAGAGCTCTTTTGGGATCAAATGGAATTTATAACCCCAAGTGTAGCCTGCAAGACATAAAGGAATTCTTCCTATTGATTCAGCATTTAAAGGCTTCACTCAGAGCAATTTTCCAATTATATGTGGACCAGTTGGAGAGAATTCAGTAGAGAAAAATGAGAATGTTTGTGAGTCTAAAAACGTGACCTGTGAAAAATGATTGAACGAATTGGGTTATTTAACCTGGAAAGGAGAGGACTGCAGGAACAAACCAATCTTCAAATACATAAGAGGTGGTTGCAAAGAGAGGAAATAATCCGTTCTTCATGTTCTATGCCTAGAAATAATGGGTACAAACTGCAGCTTAGTTGGTAGGAGGGTGAGGCACTGGAATAAATTGCCTAGAGAACTGGTAGTATCTCCATTTTTTAAAGTCCTTAAGAACCAACTAGTGAAATATCTGTCAGAAATGACACTGGCATAATTGTTCTTTCTAGAGCAAAGCAATAATAGGCTTAAAGACATTTTGAGGTTCCTTCCAGTCCTGTGCCTCCAGAGAGTTATTGCATGTAAAATACATCTTCGTGGAGGGATGTGAAAAATGCTACAGTTGTGATTTCAGTAACGGAAGTAACTGAAGACACAAGAACTAGAAAATCAAGTCTATTAACTCTAGTTGTGAGAGGTGAATTTACACTAAACTTCCTAGTCCTTGTTCTTAAACACTGACTAACGTTAATGGATTGTAATTTATCCATTTGTAATATAAAATATAAAGCATGGAGGTAGTACTTAATACAATAACAAGAATCCAGTTGTAAAATTATTAAAACTCAAAGCCTTGTCATTTGTTGCAAGATATTTAAATACAGCATATGGCCATATTATTTTAACAGATTTCTAAATAATCCACAAAAAATATTGTAAATTTGCTTAAGTTAAGCAAAATTGAACACTACACTTTCTGATTTAGTGCTTATAGAGTATTTTTCCTCCAAGACTAATATGCAGTGAAAAAAAAAATCAAAGTAGAATAATCCTCCAATGTGTTTTATCAACTTAGCCCAAAGAGGATCCTGATTTGTATAAGCAGTTGAAGCAGTAAAATGAAAAAGTGAGGCCTTGTCTATGAGGGAATAACCATGGAATTCAGCAGAGTTTTCTTAAGTAAAATGATGCTAAAGTGTGAAGTATTTGGTCTCTTGTGCTTCAGTGTTATACAAGAATAAATGGAAATAAAACAGAAAACAATTTGTAAGTGGTATAGATGGTTGTGAAAGAAGTTTGTTCCATACTTGAGCAGTCATGAGATTAAAAAGTCAATCAATCTGACTGGGTGAAGAATAGCTAATTCAAAGTGAGCAGAAGCACAAGGACAGGTTTCATTAAAATCAAGGTAGTGGAGCAGAGAAAGCCTGATAGAATGGATACAGACCCGGGCTGTCCACAATGGACTTGTGTTTTCTGATAAGGAGAAATGACAGTTTTTTTAGCTTACCCTGAGCTAATCTGCAGGAACAGATGCATTTTCATTCAGAAAAAAAAAAAAAAAAAAGAAGAAGAAGAACAACAACAGACCCCCCTCCTACCCCTCTAAATTTAAAGCATCTGCAGATCACATTCTCCAACAAGCATTAAGATTCAGCAGCAGAAATGCAGTTACTTTTTAGTGATGTGTTATAAGATCATGGAATCACGGAACAGTTTTGGTCATCTAGCTTTTAAAGGTCATCTAGTCCAACCCCACCCCTGCAATGAACAGGGACATCTTCAACTAGATCTGATTACTCAGAGCCTTGTCCAGCCTGACCTTGAATGTTCCAGGGATCGGGCATCTACCACGTCTCTGGGAAACCTCTTTCAGTGTTTCACCACCCTCATCATAAATTTTTTTTTTCCTTAACTCTAGTCTGAATCTACCCTCTTCCATTTTAAAGCCATTACCCCTTGTCCTACCTCTACATGCCCTTGTAAAAAGTCCTTCTCCAGCTTTCTTGTAGGCCCCTTCTAGGTGCTGTAAGGCTGCTAGAAGGTCTCCCTGGAGCCTTTTCTTCTCCAGGCTAAACAACCCCAACTGTCTCAGCCCATCTTCATAGGAGAGGTACTCCAGTCCTCTGATCATCTTAGTGGCCCTCCTCTGGAGGGCCAATTCCAACAGGTCAATGTCCTTCTTGTGTTGGCAGTCCCAGAGATTAATGCAGTACTGCAGGTTGTGTCTCATGAGAGTGGAGTAGAGGGAGAGAATCATAGAATCATAGAATCATAGA
>JMFS01088548.1:0-11025 GCA_000699545.1 Podiceps cristatus | reverse complement strand
TCAGTAGCTTTCTACAATTTCTAGATTCTGATCCATAATCATTAACATCAATTTCAACCCCCCTTTTTTTTTAATTTATTTTAGCCACTCTCCCTTGCTCTCAGTGTGTTCTCTTTTAATCAGCAGTGTCACAATTATTCTCAAAAGCTAGCCTTTTCAGCGCACCGAGCACACATACATACATGTATACACACACACAGATTTTCTGAAATTATTCTTACAGCTCAGAATTTAGCTAACTCACATTCTTTTATACTTTGGTTAATTACTCCCTTTGGTACTTAAACCATCACCAATTTTGTCTTCATCTGTGAAGATGAGGCCTAATATAGAATTCTCTCAAAATCAGGTTTTGTAGAACGAAATTAATCATCTATATTTATGGACATTAGAGATGTATTTTTTTAAAGAAAGTCCAACAGCGGTTTAGAAGGCAGTGTGACTCCAGTAACACCACACAAATTGAAGTCTCCTACAATAGAGATTTTTCTTCCTACACATTACAGGAAGCTTTTAAGGAGCTGGCCATGTTGCTCCGTGCTGGTGGTCTACTGCACATGGTGAATTAGATCCTCATTTTGCAAATTATACATTAGAAAGTGGAGCTGTGAGTTATTCAAGAGAATTACTTCATAAATTATTACCAACACAGAAAAATTCCACTTATTTGAGCCACCAGTCCTCCTCTTCTCCCCTCTTAGTGCTATTTAAATATGGTTTCAGCCTTTCAATCATTTGGATTTTCCCATTAGGCTACATTATTTGCAATCTGTTCAATTTTATTATAAATGAGGGGATTTCATTGCTTTCTATTTATTGGAGGCTCTTAACATTTGCACAAAGGCAAAGCATTCCTTCTTTTCAGCTCCTTTGATGTATGGAATAATGTTGTTTTCTAGTATCTTGATTTTGTGCTAAATGAATGGTCTTTCTCCCCTTGCACCCACTTTTCACTGCACCCTTGGCCACCTTCTCCCTTTTAAAAGACCATCTCTTCTTATAATACTATGCCGTAAACCTTCCATCAGAGACCAGCTCTACAACACACCTCAAATCCCATCTTAAAAGACTGTCCCAGATTACAGTTCATGCCAAGAATCTCTCTTTACCCATAAAACAGGTGGTCAGTTGGGACCTCCTTTCATTTGACCTTTTTCCAGTCCTACTGGGGATTTGCTTAAATGAATAATTCAACAACAAGGTAGGATCAAGAGAACAATCCTGGTATCCTAAAAGCCCAAGGAAGACAGAAGTTTATGAAAGAATCAGTTAACAATTGTGAAGGTGACTAACAAAGCAAGACAGACAAGGACAAACCAGATAAACAAATTGCTAAAAGTAGAACATTAAAAATTTCAGTAACACAGGACCAGCTGATGTAAAAGGTGCAAGAACTGCAGTACAGGTGAAAAAAATGTAAAGATCAGTTAGTTCTGTATGAAGCAGTTCATGGATACAAAATGGAAGGGGAAATGGAAGTTTGATAGAAGAGAGATTTAATAACCTTTAATTTTCTTGAAGATGAATTAATTGGCTATATTTTTTTTATAAAAAAAGAAGTGAAAAGCTAGTGAATGGCTAAGTTTGTGACTGACACTGGAAGGTGTTGAAGGGGGAAAGGTAACAGTCTGGGCAAGCAAAAAGACTAAATAAATTCACAAGGAACATTAATTAAACTTTGCCTAAGCCCGCATTAGTAAATCATGTAGTGCAACAGATTTCAGGAGGCCTTCCTTTGCATTAAACCGCCTTTTCCCGCCACTAAAGGCTGCATGGTCCATTGGAGCAGACTAGGATGCACCCAAAGGGAGGTCACTTGAAAACTGCTCTGGAACGTGAATGAATGCACAGCAAGTGGAGATGACCTAGAGCCCAACTTCAGAGCCGCACCCCGATCCATGCTAAAACGCTTGATCACACTTATCAAGCTAAAAGCTTGATACACTCTGTGGCACATTGCCAAAATATTCCAAACCTGTTGTGGTCAGACATGTTTAATGCCATGACAACAATGTTAGTGTAAATCAATTTGTAATTCAGAGATTTTAATTGCATGAAGCCTTTGAAAATAGTAATTTGCATTCAAAGGGATGCTGACATTTTCAGTCCACTCCTAAGTCGTCTGTTTTGACAATGCAGCCAAGTGAGTGATTGGTATTTGTAAGCAGGATACAAATGCCACAAAAAAGTTAGAGTGCCATAAAATGCATCAGCCATACAACACAAATTAAGATGGATAAATCCACAACAGTGCTCCTAATGAATACCTTAAATGCTTCCTTTATACTGCCTTCCCCATCAACGGAGAAATACCTTCAGGGTATCCATCCCATCTATTTCAAAGACTGCTTCTTTAAGACTAGAAAAATACATATTGATTGGAAAGCAAATAGCCTAATTTCTCTTTAATACCTCTGCAAAATGAAGTTTGCAATGTATACAGAGATCAGTACACATGCACAGTTTCTCCACAAATTTCAGATGCTATTACATGATTGTCTGTTAAGCAAGATCATTGCTTATTAAGAAGCACTACTGAACGCTGTTTATCAAATTAGCTATTCCTGCTAAGATTTTGTACTTCTCACCAATTCTGTTAATTGAAACACTGTATCTTTTCATGGAACATTACACCTTTATTCCTGATATTGCCAGATATCAGATATCTCATGACATTTTAAAAAAGCAAATGCCCTTTACACCTGTCTTTACTTGTTTTCCTTGATAAAAGATCTACTGTGATCTTTTTCATGATTTTCTACAGCTCCGTCAAGAACTGTTATAGAAAGCCACATCAGATTTCAGTATTTCTTCAATCATGCCAAATCATGGTGTTGTAGAAGTTGCTGTTAAAGCAACAACTACCACTCTTGCTTTTTCATACAAAGCACTTAGGATATCTGTAGAAAACAGCTAATGCACACCATACATTAAGACAGTGCAGGACACTTCACCTATAGGCGCAACAGTATTGAAGGATGCATCCTACTGATAACCAAACCAGGAGAAAGATTACAAACCCAGCCCCAAACGCAGCCTGCATTAAGTGTATTTAAATATACTCTCAATGACTTCAGAAAGTCTTCATGCTACAGTGTTACACGTGGCTTTATGCCAAGAGTTTCATATTTTCCCTGCGAATAAAAAGAATAATGCATACGTGTGAGTTATTCTATTTTGATATTAATTAACGAGTTCTGATGCCTGGTAGAAAAAAAATTATTTGGACGTTAGCATATGGGCACTACTCTCTTGTTATCAGTCTAGGCCCTTCAAGCTTTTGCCAGGCATTCCTAAGTGCTGGGTAAGCACCTCGAGACAAGAAAAGTTCACGTTGTATGAAGGTAACAAGGGCACACGCTCGGAAAAAACAATGCTATCTCATTAGACCACAGATAACTAAAGATAAACCAATCTGCATGCTTCAGAGAAAAGCTATGACAGACAGATGTAAATTATCACATATCCAATCATGATGTTACCATGCAATTTTAAATTTAGGATACAGCCAGCATAATTTATTTAGATCAAACCTAACTCAGGAAAACTGTATTATAAAAAGTACTCCTAGGAAGTCAGGGAGTTTATTATTAACATAATAATAAACTGTAAATAAACAGACTACAAAATCCAATCATTATTTAACTGCAGAAACAGTCTATTTGGCCTCTGGGCTATAAAGATGTATTTCAATTGTTTCTTTCTGTTCTATACTCAATACATTTTATACATACCTTAAATTCTGCTATTTTCACATAAAAAGTATGTTACCTAAAAATTATTATTTATTGTGAATGTTATTTTTGCTTTTTCAACTGTAAAATATTTATAGGTCTTTATTCTTTGTTATTGACAATGTCTGTTCATGCCTTACTCACTCATCTCCACTTTAAACCTGCCCCTTTAACCCATGTAAACATTACCTTATTCAGCAGAGCTGGAATCAGAAATACTCAGTCAAAATAAAGAAAAAACAACTTTAATAGTTTTCTTGAATGAAGATGTATATAACAATATATATTACAGAATATAGAACAAGGCCTTAAGATACATAAAACCTGTATATCTGTGCTGTAGTCGTCCCAACTATAATCAGGGAGTAATTGTTTTAGAAACATGAATGACATGAAGAGGATGAACCTGTTACTCATTATTCCAACACGGGAAACCATCATTGATAAATTAAATTAGCGTTAGACCAGTTTAAGACCCCAAAAGAGGGAGGTAGTTCACCACACATGGTGGTAACCATAAACTTAGTGCTACAGGATGCTGTGGATGCCAAAAATTACGTAAGGCAGATTAGACAAATTAGTATAAGAGAGACCCATTAAGGTTTAAAAAATTGGTCTGAACCACGCCTGGCTTAGGAAGCTACGGAGCTGCAAAGGATTTGAGGCTGGACTTCAGAAATTGCCCTTGGTTCTGCTGGAGACAGAGTATCATGCTGCGGCACAACCTCAAGCCATCTTCCCAGGTTTTTGGTCTTTACCCGCCTTGTAAAGCACTTGAGAAAGTTTAAATCAAAACAAGTTATGTACATACAAAGTACTATTATTATTGTTACCCGTAAACAATGAATAACAGCCTGTCACAGACGTCTGACACATAGAAAAAACTGTCTTGTTCAGAAAGTTGAGCTGTAATGAACACGAGGGGCTCTCCCTTCTTTCTGCTACCAGTATAGCACACATCACCTGGGACTTCAAAAGAAGTATAGGGCAGTAACTGACCTCCTAAGACAAAATTCTTCTCATTTCAGTCCAAACAAATATGAGCCTTCATAAACTTGCACAAACATAGCTGACAAATTGCAACACTGGTCAGAAAAAACCCCAACAATTTCTCATTTATTTGGACTTTTGGAACCAACTATTATTATTACATTAATAAAATCTTAATTCCAACTTAATGCCAAGCTGAGACTGATCATTCGAAGCCAGGAACAAGTATAAAAATGGGTTAATTTGCACTTGATCATTCACTATATTTCATACACCAGATATCATATGCTCTACTTCGAATGAAACTGATATAACTTTATGGTTGCTTTTAAAAATAAATTCTTTAAAAAGTAAAAAAAGAAAACAAAAAAACCCAAAACAGAACACTGTCATGGTTTAACGCTAAATGGCAATTGAATTACGCAGCTGCTCACTCATTCGCCCGCGCAGTGGAGTGAGGAGGAGAATCAGAGAGAGAAAACTCACTGGTTGATATAAAAACATTTTACCAGGACAGCAAAGAAAAAGATAAAAATATATTAATAATAAGGATAATAGACTATATGAAACGAATGGTGCACAACTTCTCACCACCTGAGGACCGACCCAGCCCGTCCCGAGCAGCAAGCAGGGAGCAGGGATATTCCCCCGCAAGTTCCAGAGAGAGCGCGAGGGAACAGACAGACGAACACACAGGCCCGAACGAAATAAAACCAAAAACTCAAACAAACAAAAAGTAAAAAGAAGGTAACAAGAAGGGAGCATGAACAGAAACACGAACCAAACAAGGAACCAGAGCCAGGGGGCAATGGCCGACCCTCCCTCACACCGGCCATGCCGTCCATGGCATGGAACACTCTCTCTGGTCAGTCTGGATCAACTCTTCTGGCTGTGCCCTCCCCAGTGTTTGCACCTGCACATCAGCAAAGCTTGGGAAGCTGCAAGATGTCCTTGATTGTTCAGCAGCAGCGAACAGCAGCAGCGTGCTGTCACCTTGATTCACACACTAAATCCAAACCACAGGAGCTGCTGAAGACAAAACTATCTCCGTCCTGGCTGAAACCAGGTCATTATCCACCCTCTATTCCATACCATTTATGCCATGCTCAGGTCTCACACTTTCCAACTAATCAGTGCTACTTTTATGTCTGTAATATATACACACCATTTCCTTAGTCCATGGACCAAAGTAAAATAATGTCACTTTTAAATACAAATGGTAGGCAAAATTTTACCTACTCAGACTAAATAAAGAAAATTATTCTTCCGATTTTTAAGTATACTTCATTCTTTCAGTGATGTATTTTAGAAAAGCATTTTTTAATCAAGCTGTTTCTTCCGTATCAGGAGTGAACTTCACCTTTAGAAAGTGCTGCTACTTAAGCCGCTCCTCCTTCACTGCTCACATGCAGAAACTCTAACAGGATTTTGTTAATACACTTCCCTGTACCTGCTACATGGTCTGATTGAATACAGCTCAGTGTGGAAGTGAAGAGTGACAGTCACCAGGGAAGATGACAAACCTCATAAGAAACCTATTTCCAATCAATTTAGCTTCCCCCTTTACTGTTACAAGCCTGACAGCCTGCAAATATTGAATTGTTTCTTTGCATCAAGCATGTTACTTTTTATGCCATTTTTCTTTTGGCAAAGTTACAATCACATCTGACTTTCACAGTTACTGAAAACTTTTACGTCGCTCCGGGTTAATGCTGTCTGATGAGAAAGAAAGTTTCTACAGGATGGTTTTCATCCAAAACCAAACAGGTTTCTTACCATTCCCATTTCTGAGCCTTCCTCTGCAGTTAATGAAAAAATTAGACAGTGCCATTTATCTGAACTCATCCCTTTTTAACGCTGATGGCTAAAATGGAAGGGTTACTGTGTCCACTGAAAGCACATGAAATGGAGATGAAATCACCTTCTGTTTGTAGACGGCTGAAGTTAATTGAGATTAATCAAACTCACTCTCTGCACAGCCATACATTCATAACAATACATTTTTCCTTCAGACATGTTTGCGAGTTAATTTTGGCTAATTTTATTTATTACTGAGAAGCAAACAGAACTAAGTTACACTTCTAAATGCAAAGGAAAATCTAATTCAAAGATTTATAGATAATAACAATCATCTCAGCTCCACTTCTGAACTCAAATGATTTGGGATTCATTCCATTTGGTACAAAAAATTGAAGTTAATGAGCATAAACAACCTATTATGGTCTGTGGTTTCCGCAGGAGACAGAGTTGGATTTGACTCAACACATGCTGTGTTGCTTCTCTTTTCCTAAATAGCGTGGCGACTAGTGCTCCTATTCTTTTTTCAAACTAGTGATAGTGCAGTATTTTGACAGTCAGTCCCTGCAATTTGGAAACTCTTAGCTACACACCAAAATGGCAACTCCACATGAAACTAAGCAGTGGATGAGGACAATTCATGAAATGACTGTGAAATACAAAAGGAGGCAAAACCAGAACTGGCATAACATTGCAGGAAGAAAATACGATATAAAACTAGGTTTTGTAAAATCCAAAGTTTAAAAGCATTAGCTTTTTATTAACTATCACACCTCTGATGACTTTTGAGAGGTAAAACAAAATTTTACACCTTTTCAGTACTTTAATGCTCATTTTTATGTAACCTGCACTTCGAATCAAGTCATCCTACTCCTTTGATTTTCCATTGACCCACACAGATATCCATCATTAACTAGTAACTGAATTCTCTATAGTGAAACTTTTTACTCTGTGACTCTGCAGTACAAACTCTTCAGCTCAGTGACACTCCTGGTCAGGTTTTCTGTCTTGCTCTTTCCATCCTCTTTGACAGCAATACCCTTTCAGGTAGCCTAAATGCTTCCAGCTTCTTTAAGAACCCGAGTTTTCAAAGGATTTACCTCACAGGTGCTAACATTTCCTTACATTCCCTAATCCTAGAAAGTTACTAACAGCTTGGCACAGTATATGCTTTTTGTTCCTGTGCTGGCTGGCTGGAAAAAACCCAATAGCTCAGTCTTGCCAAAGCCTGGGATGTAAATTGTCAATCGGGGTGACGAAAGGAAGATGCTCAGTAGGGAGTGCTCTTCACCGAATCCTTCAGTTCCTATCACCTCCCCAAGAGGAGCTGGTGAACATCCAACTGCCACCTTCCAACCTTCCCTCAGACACAGTGGCAAGGCCACACTCAAGGTCCTCATTATCCACAGCAAGGCAGGATTTGGCCTCAAGTGAGGATGTGCTACATATCCCCTTCAAGATTTTTTTTCCTTTCTTTTTTAAATGAAGGGCAAAATAAGGCATCTTCTTGAAATTGTTTGAAGTGGAGTGACATTTTTCAGTTGAAGACTGTTGTTAGTTTCACAGCAGGCCTAATTTTTAAATTTAATGTTCTAGTGCATATAAAAAGGAAAGCATCCTAGGGGGATAATAACTTTTAGCAATCAATTGATTGCATATAGCTGCTGCTTTTGCAGGTACAATCTCTTTAAGGAGGCTGCAAAATAGGAAAATTGTAGCCTTCCGATGTACAGATTATCTGAGTTTGCAAGAAAACACTAATGCCAGCACTATTTGCTAGTATGTTTTAGATTGTTTTTCTATCATAATAAATATGTCACAGTAAATAAAGCAGCAAATGGTCAACAGGTCAGAATGAGTCACCTATTTTATTTTATAGCACTCTGTAGTCTCTGTAGCCACTTCTGAAGAAAACTTGTCTATAATTTAACTCAAAATAAAAAGGAAGATTAACCTAGGCTATTTTAACTACATAGCTCTACCCAGTTAACTGAAATAGTTTAATATCCTATTAATACTACAGTAGTGAGCACATTCCTGCACCAACACTTTTTCCAGTTTTAATAAAGACCCTCACTTTTGCCTTCTTTTTCCTAAACGCATATATTTATGTTATACACACAGAGTAGTACACAGAGGACAAGGTATTATAAAGATTTAATAGCAGTATACCTGTACCACATTCTTCACATAAAACAGGGCCTAAGGTGGAAAAGGGTTTCCTGAAACCCATCTTCAGGTTTGCTTTTACATTAAATGAGTATCATTTAGACCAGTAAAGAGAAATTAAATGGTCAAAGACTGTACCATTAACTTAGGTTACCATGTAGTTGTTAAATATACATTGTTATGTGCAATGTATGATATTTGGCCACTAGAAAAAAACTAAGCTGTTTTCTAAATGCACGTATTACAAACAATTTTAGCACTGGTGAAAGCTCAAGTTTCCATATATACGAAGATAATAATACAATCCTCACAACTTGCTTACCTTTGGGGTTTAGTATTTCTTTCAGGCACTTCTAGATTCAAATTAGAATCGGTAAACACTAGTCAAAATCAAGGGATACAGAAATATGGAATTCACCAGTGATGGATCTAAAACAAAGCCTGCCCCCGTGTCTTGCATCAGAAAAATGGGGGAACATGGGTACCTGCTGTATGCCACTGATACTGTGAGAGAGGATGCTGTAGCAATACAGCTACTCTCATTTCTGAAAAGTGACTTTCAAGATAACTTCATATTTGAAAACTAGCTATTGTGAAACATATTAGCCCAAAAGCACGACTTAATTTTAAATTCGTATTTATACACACAGTGGCTTATGCAATATAGGCAATACACAATCTTGGGAGTGGCTAGGTTCACACAATTTAGAAGCACATTGCAAATAGGAGATTTGTAAGTTTACAGGAAGATTCATAAGGGTTTAACCTCAAACTGTTTTCTTCCTCTTTACTTCCTAATATTTCTAATGTTTCTGTCACAACTGGAATAACTGGATACATTATCACTTACCTCTGTACCTTCTGCTTTTAGCCAGGTCTATAAATAAAAAATAAGTGATACCATATTACCACATGAACTGAACTCAATAAGAAGTCTTAAAGTTACTCTAAGCAGTACCCCTGACATGAGACTGCCAGACAGATTTCTGGATCAAAACAATATATGTAGAGGAAAGCCTCAGCCCCAGACTCTAATCACAATCAATCAGTGAGATAAGTCTATGTTATTAAAAATATATTGCCTCTTTTTATTCAATTACTTTATCACAAATACACGACATAAGAGATGAACTTGCATTTAAAAACTCAAGGTTCTGGACTGTTTGAGCTTAATAAGGACAAAATAATCAGTTGCAGATGCTTTCACTTAACATTCAGAAAGATCCCATAGGACAGCAAGATTTAATTTTATGGTCATCTGCCATTTTAATGATGTGCTTGTTATAATGCAGAACATCCCTGTCTTACTTGCCTGGTTATAGAAAGCATACTAAACTAAATTGGGAACGCATTTAGCTGCACTATTGCAACCTTGTATCATTAACATATAATAGATGTTCTTGGAATATGAATTACTAATATATCTACTCTTTTTTTCCTGATAGGAAAAGATACAAACCCTTGCTATTTAAGCAACATTTAAATCTGCCAGTTGTTCTTATTTACTTTTTTTTTTTTTTTTTTGCTTCCAATCTTGAATTTCATGCAACCTGAACCATCTTATTGATCTTCAAATTTTATCTTTCTGGTGCATTTTTTTATATTATGTCACATCCCAAATAGAAAAATGTTCAGATCACGCATGTGTTTTGGACAGAAGACCCTAAACTATTTCATTTGTCTACCATTACCTAAGAGGAAACCAGTGGATCTTAAGTAGCTCTAAAAGAAGCCATAAAAGAAGAATTGTAATTCATTTGCACAGTATGTTACAGGTCAGATTCTCTACAGTCCTTATATATAAAAACCCTAATGTCTGCTGAAGATGGTAACTTAACCAAAGCGAATGAGTGAAAATGATCCCCCTAAGGGTCAAACATACATTCATGGATTGCTTTCTGTTCCCTTGCAAAAACAAACATAAGACACTATTAAGTGTGTAACAGACCAAGACTCCAGAAAAAATGACTTGAAAAAGAAGGGAAAAACTGTCATAGAAACAAATGACCTAAATAATACTTGCCATGCAATAATACTTAATTTGAAACTAAATGGTGGTAGCTCCCCATATTTTTGTCCAGGAAGAAATTAACACAGGAAAGGAGAAGACAATCTATGTTTATATCATGGCCATTTCCTTCAGGTTTCAAAAGTCCAGCTGGAATTACTGCTCTGACTGGAATCCAGCCAAAGCAATGCAAAGACCAAATCAGTTTATCACCAGAAGCACCAACATGAATATATATTATTACTGCATTTAGAATTTATATCACTTATAAACTTCACATTTTTTTAAAAAAAAAATTTAAATAAAATTATAAATTAAAAAATATAT
>KL277046.1:2792-23881 GCA_000699545.1 Podiceps cristatus | reverse complement strand
TTTAAGATTTGGGTTTTATTTCTTATTATCCCACTCTGTTCTGATTGGTAATAAATTAAACTAATTTCCCCAAGTGGAGTCTGTTTTGCCCATGACAGTAATGGCTGAGTGATCTCTCCCTGCCCTTATCTCGACCCACGAGCCTTCGGTTACATTTTCTCTGCCCTGTGCAGCTGAGGAGGGGGGTGACAGAGCAGCTTTGGTGGGCACCTGCTGTCCAGCCAGGGCCAGCCCACCACAATGATGTGGGACACATTCTGGGTCACGTTAGCCACCAACGATGACTCCTCTGTGGGTAGAGTTACTGAGCAACTAGGGGGAGGAATAAATGCCCTGTACTGCTCTAAACATGCATTTGCCAAAAAAAAAAAAACAAAAAAAAACAAAACAAAACAAAAACAAAAAAAAAACAACATTATGAAATATAGCACCTCTTGTATAAACTGCATGTGTCTTTTCCACCCTGTCTTGTGTAAGTGGATTTATACACACAGCTCTACAGTTTAAGCAGTCCAGCTTTGTGTCTGGCACCACTTAAAGCCCCTGCCACTCCCCGGGGAGCTCAGGCTGCAGCTCAGGTTTAGGAGGGTGGGCAGAGAGATGGGTCTGTCCCGTCTGCGGTCCTCAGTCCTCTGAGCCTGCGTGACCAGAACTCTCAGCGCAGCCAGCAGACTACTACGCAAAGCTCGCTGCAGGCATTAGGCTCACCAATAACTGTGTAAATTTTTTAAAATATTATGTTAAAAGACAATGTGTATCTGTCACCCTTCTTCTACTTTATCGCTGGACTCCTCTCCATTTCCTCTCTATGCCTCAACTAGTCTTTTTCACACCTGATAAGCATTTTAAGTGTAAGCTTTCAGAGTTGGAAAAATCACCAGATAAGGAATTCTGTTACTAACCAGAAAACTAAAAAAGCTTATTTCAGTAATGTTACACTATATATGAGAAATAAGTAATACACTAAGACACCTAAAAATACCTACATTTAAAAAAAAAAAATCATTATTCCAACCTACCTTACTTAAAAAGCAGCGTGAGAAGTACAAACCTTACTGCTAAAGCGTTCTAAGTAATTATGTTCAAAGCAGACTCCTCCTTCATCTAGTGCAAGTCAGCCCCGTGCTAGGAAAATGACCAATACAACAAAAACTGTACACCTAGATTCTATTCAAGTATACAGAATGACCAGTTCATATCATCGCTGACAGTCTGGTACATGTTGTCACCAAAGACATTTGACATTGGTTGATCTCAGAATATTTATCGCAGCCTTGAGAATGCAGGATCATACAAAATTTGGATCAGTAACAAAAAATGAAAACATTTTGAAAGAATGACAAAGCACAGGGGAAAAGAACTATTGTGCAGCCAATAGTTTCAAAATCGAACACCCACTCATAACTGGCAACACTTAAGTCCTAGAGAACAAAAATGCTTGCCCAGAAATGACATGTGAACTTAAGGCTGAAATGTGAGTCACAGGGAAAAAAAGAGAAAAATACTTACCTATGAATAGAAAAAGAAGCAACGGATCTAATGAGGGATGCCACTGCTCCAACTTTAGCAGCTTCCACTGCTCCCTGTGATCTGTATCGCACAGTTTCACCATAATTGATGAAAGGTTCATTGTAGACAACAATCTTCCCCTTGGCCTCCTGAGCTCTTTTGTGCAGTTCGTCAAAAGAGGCTACCACTATGACTTCTGCCGTAATTCCTGAAAGAAAGTATTACAGTGGCTTTAACATGGCTTTCCTATAACTCCTCTACAACAAATGTTAACAGACAGAAAAGCATGGACTGGGCAGAAGGCAGGAAATCAGATTTAACTTCTTACTGGAAAAGGAGGACTATGTAAAATGCTTCATCAGGGATTGGTACTAAATATCTGTAATAGCACCCTGAACCAAGTACACACAGTTCTGTAAACCATGCTATCGGGTTGGTATTAAAACATAACTTGAAGAGCAAGAAGGATACACAGGGAGAATTCTGTTCTCTGCATGTGCTTTAATGCCTTGCTGCAATCATTTATTGTACAAAATCATTTGCAAATCTGCCTATGGGATTAATAAAAAAAAAGATAGCAATCTTCTCATGGAATTGTTTTGATATGTTGCTAAACAACTTAGCTTAACATAAGACAACTGGAAGCACATAGTTTTAGACTGAAACACTTATAAAATTATTTAATCCATAAAAGAAAGAAAATTAAAGCTCTGCACTTTCAACAAATTTTGCAGTATGCTTATAAATAATAATAAATCTTCATAATTAATTCAGGAGAATACCACAGTTCTACTGGATCTACTTCTGGGAGTTTTCACAGGACCCCATCTTTCCCAGTTGCAATACAGAGAACACAGGCTGGTACTTCTGCAGAACTATTCATACATGGTAAGTTAGATCCCACCCAGCTCTTGTTTTTAATAGTTGGAATAGTTTAAAACTGCTTCATTATCTTGCTTGGAAAAAAAAAAAAAAAAGGGATTTTATAGATAAGTAGTTTATCCCAAAGCCAGAGAGCCCTTCTAACTTTTTAGAACATTAATTGAAGAACTATATTTCACAGCATCTAAGAAGTAATTCATTAAAATGATCACTATGCTTAAAATCCAATTTTGTTGATTTGTTACAGAGATAAGTAGAAACTGCTTAACAACATGGGCTGGTACTTTTCTTCTAAATATAGAAGTAGTAATGGATGCCTTAAATTTTAGTGTTGTACTTTTCACCTAAAAGTCACAAAATACATCAGTGAAAACTAAACGTAATAACAAATGTCTAGCAAGGATTTGTCAAAGAAGTCAAACTATCATGTTTTTAAGAAGAAAAAGTTTCACCTTGAAATGCCTCTTTTTTTCTTCTTTTTTTTTTTTTTTGGTTGTATAAGAATTATTTGGATATTTCAAAGGCTTGTATTTGAGATTGTAATACATGAGAAGAACTGATAGAAAAATAGGGAGATCATCTCCCCCAGCTCCAGTGTATCCAGGCTCAAGACTTCTTTAAGATCAAACTATAGTACACTTCAAAACCTTAAAGAAACTATTTCACATAAAAAAAAGTCTGGTTTCTTAAGAGTGCACCACTAAGAGGGCAAGAGACATCTACTGCTACAGCAAAAGCACGTGAGTTTTAGCTACAGAACTAACCTAGTGTGAGAGATGTAAAAATTTTAACTGAATAACTAGTCAGATTCTTGGCTTTACAGAAGGAGGCACAGAGAGCCAAACCAGAGATTCACCTCCAAATTTTACTAGTTGTTGTTGGCAGGTGGGTGAGCGTGCTAACAGACTCCAGCTGCTTCTAATGAACTGCGGGTTCAGCTGCCTACCTAAGGAGCATCCCAGTGACAGGATCACTCTGGGTATGGAACGGCGCCACTGGAAATAAAGCCAGGTATCTGCGAAATTTCATTTTCCACAAGAAAAGTCATGGTCTCAGTAGGTTGATACTGCAATCCGTATTTCATATTAGCTCTCCCCAGTGCTCCACTTGGATTGCACAGCAGGCACTGGAAGGGCACATGTTGTATTAGTAACTGTTCATCAAGGGAAGCGAGGAGTGTAACTCTTCTTGGAATTACTTTACTGCATTAATGAACAAATCTGGACGTTTTTTAAAAATGCTACAGACAGCTAGTAACCATCTATAATCCCTAAGAAATATCATGGAGAAGTACATTTATGGCCCTTCCCAGATGACAGGCATCACGAGTTTATACAGTGAGATTTGTGGGAATTAAAGCTAAAGGAAAGAACAAAGAGCTGCAAATTCCAGCCCAGTATCTCTACTTTTGAATGTTCCCAAAGAAGCTAAATAAAGCCATCCTTTGACAAAAAAACCCCAAAGGTTCTCTCTGCAAGTTTAACTTAGTGGCAGCACGGCAGACATAAAGCATCAATTGAAGCACTTTCCGTAACGAAGTAAAACTTCACTTTTGTGTAGCTTCTGACTAATTCAACGACTCATTTGCATGTTAGTCCCATTTTATACCGTTTCAGCCTCATCTATTGAAGTGACAAGAGCAATGTTTATCTTAAATCAATATGTGGGTGCACATACACAAACCACCTAACATCTCCTGTGCAAAGGGAGAAATGAAACAAAAAAAATGAGTTTATCAGTTTAAAGGGAATGAGTTATTCCTTTTAAAAATAAGAAATGCCTCACCTTACTGAGCCTTTAAGCAAATTAACAAAACTCTACCCCTGGCATCTCTTACCAATTCAGCGCCTCGTGGCTCTGCTTCCCATGTTGAAAGCTGTTCTATCTCTTTCTTACACCTGTTATTATCTGAGCCAGAGCTTGGCTGTGTGTTACTGAACAGAGAAAGCCCATCTAAGGAGGGAGCCGGATTGCCTTCTCTACTTAAACAACATATAAAGATTATAACCCACACAGTCCAAAAGATGAATACAGAGCATTTGAGGAATTAGCTAAGTAAAGGGCACAAAGTGTAGAAGACAGAATTATGAACGCGATAAACTTGGCTGACTGTGTGAAGCTGGAGACTATTTATTTGTTCTCGCCATGTGAAACATTATACATATTGTTGGGTTGGGCCAGTGAGCAAATGAATCTATGTAGTACTATGGGTTTCCTCTCATTTTTCATATTAAACTGTAAATTGTACCCTGTCGTTTCTGCCAATTAAGGTACCAGAAGGGTGTTAATGGTGGGAAATAGGCAGGCAACTTTGAATTACCAACAAAATTATGTCTTACAAAGTCCTCTGTACACAGAAATGTATGTTTCTATCTAAACACCCGGATATGCCACAACTGTGATGATCACCCTGCCAGCTGAAATAAATGGCATGGTACATACTAGCAAAATCTAGAATCCGTCGGAGACAAGATGAAGGCAAGAATGATTCCAGTTACTCTTTATTAGCTACAGAAACTCCAATTACATGTATATATACAAAAATATAAAAGCACCTGCAGGTGGCAACCCCAAGCTTTTCTGACCTCAGCCTGGCTAATCCAGTTGTCCTTCAGACTCAGCCATCTCCCCAGAATAACAGTACCATGCCTCTGCTTCTTTCAGAGATGGCCCACACGCACTGTCTTGTGCCTGTTTGCAAGGTAGCTTCTTTCACAGAATTCCAGAGAATGTAGAGGGTTTTTTGTTGTGGGTTTTTTTTGGTTTGTTTTTTTTTTTTTTTGCATGGTTCATAGGAAAAAGCTGCACATACAAAGTTAAATTGTTGCAGCTGGGACAAGCAGTGTTCTGATAAAATAGGGTCGTCTTGGTCCCTGGATGCCACATCACCCTGCACAGAACCAGACACCATGTGCCAGGATCAATAGTCCTGGATGAGGATGTATGATGAAGCACACAACAGGGTAAAAGGAAATGTCTGGAGATAGGGAAGAAAGGGAGTTGTTGAGACAGAAAAGAAGGTTTGGGGAAGTAGCAGGAAAAGGCAAATTTATTTTTGAAAGCTAAGTAAGATGAGGGAACTCACATGATATCCTATTTAGGTTCAGAATCCTCTGAAATCAACCCTGAAAACATATTTCCCCTCATCTTGTATCTTACCTCTTTTAAAAACATGTTGCTTTTCTGCTCTCCCCAGGAATTAGTTCAACTTTCCACCAAAGACCCATATAACTCAACAAGATTTTCAGAAAAACCCAAATGCGAGCTTCATAATGAACTCGTCAAATTAAGGCTTGGTGTCAGACTGAACCAAATGAAAGATTCATATCATCACTTTTTTTTTTCTTCTTCCTCAAAAAAACTATTAGCATGTACTGAAAATTTAAACTACTCTTAACACCTAGAAACACATTTGCTCTATCAACACATATCAATATGTATTGAAAATAATTATAATTGGAACAAAAGAGTAAATATTTTAGGGGAACCGTGAAATGAAGAAGAGGGCTTTCATCAGGAAGAAAGATTTTGTAAAATCTGAATATACTTCTGGAAAATGTGACCTCACCTACTCTGTGGAACAGCAAAGAGAATTACTTCATGAAACTAAAATTACATAGGAGTGTTATCCAAAAGGATATGAGGCTATTCAGCTCTGATGCATAGCACAAAGACTAAACGTCTCACTCCGTTCTTTAAGAACACAGAGAAAAATAAACACTGTATAATAGTTACATTTTCGACAAATATGACTTATGATTTCCAGCAAGTGCTGGATCTCATTAGAACAGTTTGGATTCAGTAACACGTAGTTTACTGTGCAGCAGTAAATCCTAGCAGCAAGGGGGTTGGATGCATCCCCCAGCACAAAGCCTTGAACACCAAAAGAGCAGGGCAACAGGTCCGGTTCTCCCTGGAGCAGCCCTGCACGGGACACAGGCTTCCTATGCAATGTCTGGGGAGAATCAGGCACCCAAGAAAGGGACCCAGAGAGCCAGTTTCGGAGCACACAGGTGCCAAAGGCTGTTAGCAGGAAGTACCGAGGGCAATCGTTCCCCCCTTAGCGAGTAAAGACGCTACTCATGGCAGGCTGTCCCCTGGGAGGGAAGGTGGCAGTGTCACCCAGCCGTGCATGCATTCCCCACACATCCAGAAAATCATGTTCAAATGCTGCCTCCGTTAGCGTGAGGCAGGAGTTTCAGTCTGGGCTTACCATCCTTGAGGTAACCACCCTCAACTCAGCGACACTGAAAAGGGCCAAGACCTGAAAATTCAACTTTTTGCTGTTGCAAATCCATACAGTTCACTTGAACATTCATTAAAGCAACGACAGGAACCCATGTCCTTCCCAGACAGCATGTCCACCACACAGCTACTCCTACTCTCCAAATCTTTGAAATGCCACTGAACTAACTTTTGGCCCAGAGACCGGGCCACTGAACACCACAGCATCTGAGGTCCTTCACGGATGTCATCTTTTACATTCCAAGAAAAACAGTAGCATAATTATCATACCGCAAGCAGCACTGCTCTAAGTAATAATAAACAAATCCAGGCATCCGGTACTGAGGCTCATGGTCTCAAGATGTGAATCAATAGCTCCTCACGTATAGAAAAAGAGGGATCCAGTGAGGACAGAAGGAACCTTTGTCCTCTCATGCCTATGACTGTCTCCAACCCATGTTCTCAGCACTGAACCCCTCATCAAAGCAAGTCCCTCCAGAAGGATCTCCTTCTCTCTCAGTAGGTCAGTGATCATCCAAGATGCCAAGGGTAATTCCTCTGATACACATTAAAATTAACTTTTTTGTTGGCCTTTTTGTTAATCTAGCTAAATTCTCTAATCCACTTCATCACTGAGAAACAAAAAAGAAGGGTCAACACTAGGGAAAAATACATCAGCCAGGACTGGGGCCAGACCACTTCTTTCAGCAGCATCCCTGGCTTGAAAAGACTGCGAGCATACAGCAACAGCACATGCCTTCAACAGCTTAGAGACACTTATTATCCCCATTTTATAAATGACAGGCTGGAACTATTTTCATATTATCTAAGTGGCAAAACTCCCACCACCTTCTACCACAGCAAGATTGCACCAAATGTTGTTGATGGTAAAACAAAAAAACCCCATGACTCAAACACAAAAACTAGAAAAAAGTCTGCCAATACATCATATTCATATTTATTTTATTTCAGTTTTGCTGTAACAAACAGTACATAGAAACCAGAGACTATTCCTTTCTCAAGGAGAGACTTCAGGCAGGCTGCACTCGGGGGTTGGTTCTACTTGTCAGTGTTTCTTTAAAATGAAAGGGCAGGGTCATCCATCAGGAAAAAAATAGGGCATTTTAAAACACATGGAAAAAATATGAATTCTTTGATACTTTATGGTCAAACATCTGCTAAACTACTACTTTCCTTCAATTATGGGATTCTCAAAGCAACAATTATATCTATTTTCCTCAGAATTTGGGGGATATAATCAGTACTACCAGAAATCAACACAGTCTTTCTATATATATCTGTATGTTTTGCCAGTGTTGAAACACTGGAAATGAGACAGGGTCATTGACTAAATATGGTAAACCTCCAGTCTGTCAGCTCCCTAAACTGAGCACTTTCTAACATTCGACCCTTTTTGTTGCCTAGGAATCCATTTCTTCAAGATGGTGACCATTTGCAATCTCTGCTGACTTCTGGAAACCCAGATCACTCTGCGTTTCACGTTTCTCCTCTCCCTGTCACTGAGACAGGCATGGAAGTTACTCCCTCCTTGTAAGCAGATCAAAGGAAGTGAAAATTTTGTCTTTGGCTCAACACCTTCAGATCACAGGATACAACTACAAGGGAAAACATTTTTTTTTCTCTTCAATAAAAAAAATCTAACTTTTTCAGTGCTGCCCCTATGGTTGTGTAAATCTGACTGAATTTGGAAACCTGACATTCTGGCACATTGCCCAGTCCTGAAGAAGAAAATAGGGAAATGTAGATTTTATCCATAAGACCACGAGGTACTGAAAAGCCTCCTGCACATCATCAGAAACGTCCCAACCTTGAGTAAGCCAACCGGCTCTATGCCAAACTCTCATCTGAGCCAAAGTGGGCAAATCCCAGCAAATGCAATAAATTGAGCAAAGCTCTGTCCATGTCCCATAAGGTTTTCAACCCCACAGGCACAGCTTAGATAGAAGACCTGAAGGAAGAGATACTCCTTGTATCCTGGAGTCAATGCTGGCTCAGGCTCCACGGCTAAAATACTGCTACTATTTAGGGCTTCCTGTTCCTGCCCCAAAGGATCACAGCTTTTTTTCCACACATTTACATGGCGTATGCTGAAATGGAAAGTGAGCAGCCTCAGCACGTGCTCTGGCCACTGGGTCACTCTTAGGAAACACTGGTGTGAATTTCCATGGACAGAAGGGAAAATAAACCCTGAATTTCCAACATCTAAAGCCAGATTTCTAACTGCTGTTAGGCTATTTCCATGTTAATAAAAAGCCCTTCTGAGCACTAGCTTGGGAGGCCAAGCTCCAGGAGGAGCTCTGAGGGCACCAGGGGCCACCAAGTCCACCATGAAGCACTAAGCACATCCAGAGAGAAGTGACAATTTAACTTTCTGCCCGTGCTTCCTATTTTCTTAGCTCATCGAGTTTCAAGCCTGGGGGCACATAACAGGAAGGGATGAATAGGACATAACTGAGAGGATGAGAAAGCAAGAAATGGTCTCCTGTACTTCCTGCTGGGATGGGAGAGTCATCCCCTCTCATCTTAACCCCATCCCCAGACCTTTAAAGACAAAAAGTCCAGCCAGTGCTGTCCTCTGGTTCTAAGTAGGCATCGGTAGTGTCAAGGAAGGGACCTGTCAGCACTCAGCAGCTCGTAAACTGAGGGGTCTGAAATGTATCCTGATTTAAAGAGCACAGTAATTATCAAGCTAATACCAAACTCCTTCAGCCATCATCTGCACAGTCCACTTTAGAGGCAGCTCTGAAGGGTGTCTCTGCCCCTGGGCAGAACCCAGGCACCAATGGCCAGATTCATGGAGCCGACATCCGATAGCCTTTAATCCTCAGCCTTTAATGCGTCCCTCGGCAAATCTCGGCACGGCAGCGGTAGATCTCCCTGGTCTGATCCTGTGCAGCAACAGCAGTGCAATGCCAGGAGAGTCAGCATCAAGCATCTCATATTGAGTTGTGTTATTTTGATTACAGGATGACTCACACTCCCACAGCTTTTTGGCTAAACCAAGACAAATCAGAACTGCCGATATCCCTTCACTGAGGGAAATTGTTCAGATATTTCTAATGTGATTTAGGGCAGCCGCCTATCCCTTTTTCTTAGGAATAGGGCATGGTAACAATTGCTGGCTAGAACAGAGGGAGCAGATCTGGGAATAAATTCCTCAGAAGTGATGAGGAAGTGGTTTCAATAGTCTAACCACACATTTTTTATTCCGTGCTTGGGATGACTGTGAGTTTTAGGACAGCCGCTTTTCTGAGCAGCACACCTTGCCACTCTCTTGCCCAGAGAGGCTGGTGACAAGCAGCTCTCGACAGGCATTTCCGTCAGCCAAGCGTAAGAACGAGAGCCAAGCGCTCACCAGGGACCAGCTAACCCGCATAAGCTCCTCCAGCATGAAAACCTGTCACAGCTTGCAAGGAGCAAGATGAGACCAGCAGAAATCATAACAGCCATGAACAGTAGGATAGATTCTAGGTCAGAATGTAAATACTTTAAGCAAAATGATTCCACCAAGTGCGAAAAAGAATTCTGCGAGAGATCTCAATGCCATGCAGTCTTCTAGCACTACCACATACAACTCTTCAGAAACACAGAAGATCTCAGAGGAAAGTAAAAAGGTGAAGAAGAAGAATGTGGGTTTTTTTAACAATACTCAGTATAAACCAGCACTGGATAATACAGTCTTATCTTCCAAGGTACCACCAGCCACAGGTACTAGTCCAACCATTCAGTCATCAGTATAAGTTCTTTACAGGTGAAAAAAGGAGGATATCATGAGCATTTTTATACATGTAAATTCAGTATCTCTCTAAAAGAAAAAAGGCAAACCTATGAGTAAGCTCAGGCAAGTCCAAACAACTACACAGCTAAAAAAGGGAAATGAAAAACAGACTTCTGGGGATGTGAAGATGTTCGCCAAAATTAAATTGCAGGTTCTCTTTGCAGGTTCAGTAACACTTGTCCAGCACCAAAACCACCATTTTAATTTTAGCTTCCTTTTTAGGAAACTTGGAACAGGACTGGAAAGAATACAAAATAAGTTGTAGGTTTAACCTTTGCTGTAAATATTGTCCTATCAAAGCACTAAGACATATCATGGTGTAAACAGATATTATTAATGGTTTTAGTTGTTTTGTATTTTAGGCAATACAGCAGAAATACCTCAGACAAAATTTACAGTAGCAGTTTCCCAAACCAAGTAAGATTTATTTCAAACATATCTTAGATTACCCAGTTTTACTTTGTTGTGTTTTGAAGGGCTATATATTTTTTCTAAATAAAACAGCTTTTATACATTATTTGTTTCATTTCAAACAGAAAGCTCACTATCACAAAAATTTATAATTCATAAAAATAATTATTAGCATCATTCTACTTTTTATTTCCTAAAGTAAATTTATTTTCTCATAAAGGAATAAGAATGCTTTTGAAGAAATCTAGGCATAAGTCTATTGTTATTTATGGAGAGTAGCCACAGAAGGAGCTTGTTATCCGGCCTTTAAATAGCAATCCTGAGAAAGCCCCACATCAGTATGTACAAAAAGGGAATATTATAAATCTTAAATCATTTCATTTGCAAGGAAGCTAATATTTTGGGGCTGAAAACATCTGAATTTTGCTGAGCCCAACTAATGATCATTCTTGTTCCCAAAGTAACAAATCACGCGTGATTCACTAAAAGACAACACACAGTTCAGTAACAGGTGAGCCAAAGACTTTTCTAAGGTGAGCATCAAAAAGCAACTGGAGAGCAGAGGGAGGAGGTGAGGGGAAGGCAGGACAGGTACCAATTGCTATGCTTAGTGAGGGGCTGGCACTTTCCAAGCTCAGCAGGAGATTCTCCTCCTCTTCCTGCTGTCTCGGTTTTTTGCCAGAGTGAAGTGCTGAGTTTGGCAGGACAGGGCGCAGCAAGAAGAACAGAAATCACATGTCAACTCAACATCCCATGGAGAACAACTGTGGTAGAAATGAAAAAGAAGGGCTGGAAAACCCCAGATCATAGAACAAGTTGCCCACCAACCTCAGTGGAGGAGCAGAATCTTTGCAAATGAGTTAACAAAACAGTAGAGATTTAATGGAGAGTTCATGAATCAACTCTAGTTGTACAAACTAGTTCAACCAAACTGAATTAAACCAACAGGCTGAGAGAGTTGGGCTTGTTCAGCCTGAGAAGGCTGCGGGGAGACCTGATTGCAGCCTTTCAGTACTTAAAGGGGGCCTACAGGAAAGATGGGGAAAATCTTTTTAGTAGGGACAGCGGTGATAGGACAAGGGGTAATGGATTTAAACTGAAACAGGGTAGGTTTAGGCTGGATATAAGGAGGAAATTCTTTACAATGAGGGTGGTGAAGCACTGGAATGGGTTGCCCAGAGAGGTGGTGGAGGCCCCATCCCTGGAAACATTCAAGCCCAGGTTGGACGGGGCTCTGAGCAACCTGATCTGGGTAATGGTGTCCCTGCTCACTGCAGGGGGTTGGACTAGATGGGCTCTGGAGGTCCCTTCCAACCCAAAGCATTCTGTGATCCTATGATTCTATGAAACTGCATCATTCACAACCATGTCATACAGAAGAAGACCCAGAAAAACAGCATCTTGTCTTGTAGAACTATTGTAGCAGGAAGAAAACTTCAGTTTGCCTGTTGAGAGAAGCAGCTGTTAGGGGTATAATACAGTTTGGTGTTAAAAAGCAAGTGATACTAATTTCCAAAAGTAAGAGTTACCTTCTGGAGGAGTTGCAACACTGCTCCCAAGTCCCAGAATAGCAATGCTGTGATTCCTTGGTTCCAGCATCACTGCAAACTCTTCTCCTCTTTCCCAGTGTGGTACTTTCACAGGCTCCAGATGCACATTTTCCAGCCCATCTGCCTGCAAGGCTCTGAACATATACTTGATGGCTGCATCTAGATTTTTCGAACCGCTGAGTCTAGGTCCTATGGTATCAGCAAAAACTGCTAATCTTTCATAGGATCTGTTCTGAGCTTTTCCATGAACAGCAAGATCAATAATAGCTTTAGCAATATCAGTATAGCCAGCTATCTCATTTTTAATGTCTTCAAATGTTTTGGGGTAACTATCATCTCTTCTCAAAGATTTACCAGAATATTGTGCTAATAAATTCATGAAAAATATTAAGAATACATACTTCATTTTTTCTCTTTTTTCTTTTCCACAGATGGCCTGTGAGAGAGACAAAAAAAAAAAAAAAAAAAAAAAAAAGAAAATCATACAGCTATCAGCAATAAGCAATACTCATTTTTTGTTATTTGGATTGGCAGAGAGACCAAAATGAAAAGAAATGCATTTATCATGAAAATGCTTTGATCAGAACTGGCAGGAAAGTAAACTCAACTTGCAGACAATTGAAATTATTGAAAGCAAATGAAAAAGATACTCAAGACAACTGGACACAACCTTTGTTGTGGTCTTCAGAAACATCCTTGGAATGCTGCATCTCTTTAAATAATCACATCCTTCACCGATTCAAAAACTAGGGCTGCTCACATCCAGGAGAAGCATCTCCTTTCTGTTAGGAGCAGGATTTGCCAGAAGTGCCAAATCAAATGTCTTCACACAAAACATCTGGACAAAAGCATTTCTTAAACCATTCTTGAATAAAAGTGCTTCTTCATCTTCATAATCAGGAAAGCACTTTCTATTGCACTAGAAAGATGTCAGAGCACTTTAGATCTAGTCCCCTCAGGATAAAAGTATGAATTTCTTCATTGCATAAAGCCATGACTACCAGAGATACACAATTTCTTATTAACTGGTGTATCTCTCAAGGACTGCCTTCAGCAGCCCTGTAGAGAAGTGCAGGGCCAGGGGTGCTGATCCTGTGTTGAATACCAAGAGTTATCTTTGTTAGCATTTTATCCATCTTATCGTTAGAAGTTCTCATTTTTAGGATCTTACAAATTTTCAATCCCATAAAAGCAACAGTTTGACTATACTATTAATTGAACTGACAACAAACCCTCTGGAATTAGTTGGAGTAGTTGCAAAGCTCTTTTATAACATAGGATATATAATTATCCAAACTCAAAATATAAAGGTCTTTATTAATATACACAAAAGAAAATGTAATTGTTTCATTTTCCTTTGAATTTAAATCAAGTTGCAATTTTAATGATAAAAATTAGCAATAAGAAATAAGGCCTTTAAATCAGGTTTATAACTGCAACTATTATGAGACTTAAAAAAATAGTAATGAGTTACAGACAAGTGAAATGATAATTTCTACTAGCCCAAAAAGATTTTGATTCAGCACTTCTGCCATTTTCAGTGACTTTCATGGGAACACCGATTTTTTTGGAAAAAGAATGTAATTTGCCTCAAAAAATAGTAATACTAAAAGCAAATGTTAGCCTCTAACTCTACAAAATATGTTTTTCTTGGAAACAATTGTTCTACAAATAGTTCTACTAATGTTCTACTAATTAGTTCTACTAATGTTCTACTAATTAGTTGGCTGATACGGATAAAATATGGGTAAATCAGACCTGCATGGCAGAATTATTACTAAAAGCTTTTGCTGTTAAGACTTCCATGTTATCCTTCTTCCCTGTTTGTATTTATTTAGTATTTCTGGAGAGTTATACTCTTCATTTCATAATCACTCACCTGAGGAATTGTGACAATCTACTTACCTTCTGGTTTTGGTTCATGATGTTTTATGCATACAGAGAGCCACTACAAAGGTGAGGGGAGGGTATGAGTGTGTGTACGCAGATACACATCTATTTGCATACATTATATCCACATATGATATTCGCAAGCAAAATACAAAAAAAAATCCTCCTTTATTTTCAGACAGTTCCATAGCATGGGAGCTTTAATTGAGTATTAATTCTCAGTCATTTTATGGAGAAGACAAATTTCACAATAACCAAATACCCTTGTAAATCATAATGCCAGAAGGGATCAGAGTATCTCCCTTGCCTGACCACCACAGAACGCTGATTAATCAGGATATTCCTGATTTAATTCCCACCACCAGAAGCAACACAGCAAACCAGCAGTAGAGCCAATTCCCGAGAGAGTAAAGGTGAGTTTACACCAGTTTTGTGCCTCTGGGAGCAGATGCCACAGGTGTATCTGAAGCTTCTACAAGCTCCATTCTGAATGATCTAAGTTAAGAAACCACTGTTCCACTTGGGTTTGTTACAATGAACCACAAATAGATGTATGCATTTTCTCAAGATGTTCATTCTTCACCATTTTCTAAAGATAGATGATAGATAGATAGATAGATAGATAGATAGATAGATAATAGATAGATAGATGGATAGATAGATAGATAGATAGATAGATAGATAGATAAAAATAAGCCTTTGACATAATGAAGTTACCTTAATATACAATGAATTCTGACATCCCATCTAATAGGTATCTTGTCCCATTTCCTCTCCCATCCTCTCAGTTTCAGTGGATTTCTATTTCCACCTAGGAATCTTTACCTCAGTGTAGGATGCAGGAACTACTCATTTGACTTCCCCTTGTTCAAGAATGCTGAGATAAACAAGAATCTGGGAAATACAGATGTAACTTTGGTAGTTACAGTTGCTGCTTTACTTCCGATTTTTCTCAGATTTTTATTCACTTTACTCTTCCAAAGAAGCTTCACTTTAACAGTGGCAGAACATGCTACAGAAAGTTGATTTACCACCCCCAGTGAAGAGTCTAGTTGGTACTAAGAATGTGAATGTTTAGCCTTCCTATATGTAACTCTAAGAAAGCACTTGTAACTTTAAAGCATAACTTCTGGAAAGTCAGCAAAGTGCATATCACACAATCACAGAATGGTTAAGGTTGGAAAGGACCTCTGGAGCTCATCTTGTCCAACTCCCCTGCTCCAGCTGGGCCATCTAGAGCAGGCTGCCTAGGACCAGGTCAACATGGCTTTTGAATGTCTCCAAGGAGAGAGACTCCACAACCTCTCTGGGCAACCTGTTTCCACCTCAGTCACCATCACTGTAAAAATTGTTTCCTGATGTTCAGACAGAACCTCCTGTGTTTCACTTTGTGCCCATTGCCTCTGGTCCTGTCACTGGGCATCACTGAAAAGAGCCTAGCTCCACTCTCTCTGCCCCCTCCCATCAGGTATTTATACCCACTGATGAGATCCCTCCAAGCCTTCTCTTCTCTAGGCTCCCTCAGCCACTCCTCATATGGAAGATGCTCCAATCCCTTAATCATCTCTCTCTTGTACTGGGGAGCTCAGAACTGGAGACAATACACCATGTGTGGCCTCACTAGAGCTGAGCAGAGGGGAAGGATCACCTCCCTCAAAGTGCTGGCAACAGTCCTCCTAATGCAGCCCACCAGGCTGCTGGCCTTTCCCAAAAGGTACATTGCTGGCTCATTCAACTTTGTATCCACCAAGACCCCCAGATCCTTTTTTGAAAAGCTGCTTTCCAGCTGGGCAGCCCCTGGCATGCCTTGGTGCATGGGGTTGTACCTTGTACAGAGCAGGACTTCTCATTTCCCCTTGTTGAATTTCACAAGGTTCCCATCAGCTCATTTCTCCAGCCTGTCAAGGTCTCTCTGAATGTCAGCACAACCATCTGCTGTACCAGCCACTCCTCCTAACTTTGTATCATCTGCAAACTTGTTGAGGGTGCCCTCTGCCCAAGCATCCAGATCATTAAAGAAGACGCTGAAGAGTATTGGACCAAACATTGACTTCTGGAGGACACCTCAAGTTACTGACTGCCAACTGGACTTTGTGCCAATGATCACAACTGTCTCAGCTTGGCTGTTGAGCCATTTTTCCATCCACCTCACCCTCTGCTCATCTAGCCCATACTTATCAGCTTCCCCAGATGGGAGACCATGTCAAAAGCCTTACTAATATCAAGGCAGACAATATCCATTGCTCTCCCCACATTTACTAAGCCTGGCATTTCATCACAGAAGGTTATCAGGTTGGTCAAGCATGACCTCCCACTTGATAAATCCATGCTGACTACTTCCAGTCGCTTTCTGGTCCTTCATGTGCCTGGAAACTATTCCCGGGATGAGTTGTTCTGTATCAGCACGACTGAGGTGAGGCTGAGCAGCCTTTAGTTCCTAGGTCCCCCTTCCCATGCTTTTTGAAGACAGACATGATGTTGCTCACTTCCAGTCCTCAGGTACCTCTGCTGATTGCCATGATCTTCCAAAGACCATTGAAAATGGCCTTGCAGTGACATCAGCCAGCTCCCTCAGCACTCATGGGTGCATTCCACCAGGGCCCATGGACCTATGGATGTCCCATTTTCTTAAGTATTCCCTGACCTGACTCTCTTCACCAAGGGTAACACTTCCTTGTTCCAAACTTTCCCTCTGGTCTTCAGGACCTGGGATTTCTGAATGCTGGTCATACTAATAAAAACTGAGGTGAAGAAGATATTCAGTTCCCCAGCCTTTTCCATGCCTTATGTCACCAGGTCCCCTGACCCTTTCAGCAGCAGGCCCACCTTTTCCCTAGTCTTTCAGTTGCTGCTTACATCTTTATAGAAGGTCTTCTTGTTGCCCTTCACATTCCTGTCAGATTCAGCTCCAGGTGGGCTTTGGCTATTGTAAATCCATCCCTGCATGCTCACACAGCATCTCTATAGTCCTCCTAGGACACCTGTCCCTGATTCCACCTTCTGCACACTTCCTTTTTATATCTGAGTTTTGCCAGGAGCTCCTTGTTCTTCCATGTGGGCCGCCTAGCATCTTTGCTTGCCCTCCTGCTTGTTGAGATGGACTGTTCTTAAGCTTGGAAAGGGTGATGCTTAAATATTAACAAGCTTTCTCGGGATCTTCTCTCCTCTTTCATGGCCTTATCCCACAAGACTTTTATCAAGCAGATCTTTGAGGAGGTCAAAGTCTTCTCTCCTGAAGTCCAGCGCTGTGATCTTGCTTTTTGCCATGGATCAGCATTTTGCCTTGGATGCTTTTTGCCAGGGATGGATCCTGAACTCCATTATCTCATGATTACTGCAGCCAAGGTTGCCTTCGACCTTCATACAACAACCAGATCTTTCTTGATTGCTTGAGGTCTAGTAGAGCACCTCTCCTTCCTGGCTTCTATATTACCTGTGTCAGGAACCTCCTGAATTGCTTATAACCTGCTGTGCTGACCCTGCAGCAGATATTGGGATCATTGAAGTCCACCATGAGCATCAGGGCCTGTGAATGAGATGCTACTTCTAGCTGTCAAGGCCTCATCTACTTGTTTTTCCTGATCAGGTGGCCTATAGCAGACAGCCACTACAATGTCACCCATATTGGTCTGCTCTTTAATTCTTATCCATAAGCTCTCAGTTGGCTCATCATCCATCCCCAGGCAGAACTCCAAGCACTCCAGCTGCCCTCTCACATAAAAGGCAACTCCACCTCCTTTTATTCCTAGTCTCTTCTTCCTAAAGAGCACAAATGCATCCATTGTAGCATTCCAGTCACGTGAGCTATCCCTCCACATCTCCATGATCGCAACAAGATCATAACCCTGCAACTGCACGCAGATCTCCAGCTCCTTGCATTTATTCCCCATGTTGCAGAAATTGGTGTACAGGCACTCAGAAGCATGGATTCATCAATGGAAACAATAGAGGCAACCCACAACATTTTTGTGAGAGCTGTCTGATTGCTCCCAAGAAGGGGGGATGACTCACCAAGCATGCATTCATAAGATGCCATCTGAAATGCACACTGTGCAATGCAAAATTAAGACACAGAAAGAGTGAAAGGATTAAACCACATTTCTAGGATCCATAAACCATCAGAAGAAAAAAACAAACAAAAAACCACACACACACAAACTTTTTGGAGTCACCAAGCCTAGCTCATATGATAACCAGCACAAATTGCCAGCCTTTCTTAGGATTTTATGGATCTTTTCATAAAGAGCAAGTTAAGTAATAGCTTTAGCAATATAAGAATATTAATCTTTTCTCCTTAACTATTCAAATGTGCCTTAAACTTGAGATCAAGGCATTAACAAATTCTTCACACTGAAGTGTCATTTTCCCAAAAGAACAACAGAAATAATCTGTGATTTCATCTGTGAATGATAAATCCATCACACAGATTTCCCCTCTCTCTGCAAGACAGACAGGGCAAAGGTCTTACACAACCAGGAGCAGAAGACTCTGGGGTTATCTCAGGACAGTGACAGAGAACAGTAAAAAGTCTTTTATAGTCTGAGTTACTGTTTATTTGTGGTTATACTACACAGAGAGTATTGGTGTATTTTAATTGCTAAACTCTGTACTTTCCCCATGTTCCTTCCCTTTGGACCAGTTAATTACATGCGCATAGACATCCTCCGCTAGAGACATCAGTAATTTTCTCAAGATGACCATGCTCATTCCCTGATTTTTGCCAGGCTCATCATCCACAAAGAAGCAAGCGAGATAATCTGACTTCTGCCGTAAAACAAATTCTTGCTGAGTGGAGTAAGACGACAACTTGGAAGAGCTAGCTCCAAAAACTAAAGGTTTGGATTTTGTTTGTTTAAGGCTTTGCAAAAACTACCAGACAAAGCTGATGCATTTAGCTGTTAAACAGAAAACACCGGAGGATTGTTTAATTAGCATCTGCAACCTCAAAGAGCCCCCAGCTACCAACTTCATGCATTTTTTCTATGGAGAAATGAAACCACAGTTATCACATTTCCCTTTACTAAGAAATGCTTCCTTTGCTCTTCCCGTCCTCAATTCATTCAAAACCAGCAGCATCCTCGCTCCAAAGGCTGCCCCAGAGGAGCTGTATCTAAGAGCTGCACTTTTTCCAGGAATTTCCCACTGAGCACTGAGAACAGACATGTTTCTACAGCCTTTGTGGATGTAACATATTTCCACCACGCAGTTTCACTACCTGCCACTGTGCAGTAAGAGAAGCATAACTGAATTCAAACCCCAGGCAAGGACACAAGAATAGGAACATAATTTATTTTGCCTTTCTTGACTAGTCCAGCATAATCCGGCTAACAGATAGTAAAGTGCAGAAATAATTCCCTGCTAGGTAGAGTAACATCATACTCACTTGGACTGCAATACAGGAATCACTTGATTGATAATTCAGGGAAAGAACAGCACATCTGTTGTCTCAGTCTCTGCAACATTAAGTTTATTACCCCAGTCAATCATCTGGGAAAAGAAACTACTGATTTTTGCACATCTCACTAGCTAAGACTCAGCACATGAACATCACAAGGCCAGACAAATTTAAAAAAAAAAAAAAATAAATAGGACAGTCACAATTGTTCGATGCATTTAATGTTCGATGCACTGAATTTCTTCAGAAAAGTTTAGAGCAAAATGAGCTAGGAAGAAAACACACTTTCAGGAAGTACAGTCTTTCTTCCTAACCCTATTAATGTATCTCATTCCATGGCTCTTTATTACAAAATAACCATGTTCTAAACTAGGGATAAGAATCTGTGATTCCCTTGGCCTTTCCAGGAAGCAAGGATGCTTGTTAGAGGGTTACAATCCCTCTACTTTACTTCTCTGACCCTGTAAATCTTGTATGCATGGAAAGGACACAGAATGGTCCCGTTCCAGCCTTGCCTGCAGCCTCACGTTTAGGGTATTCTCCTAAAAAGTGAAGCTCTCAAGACCATATAAAACCTACAACTCCTGCCTTTCACTTCTTCAAAGGGACTTCTAATAACTGACATAACAAGCAAAAGGTAGGAGCCACCATTGCTCCTCTGCCCATTTTGAGCAGAACTAAAAGCCATTCACATATCAGACACTGCATGCTTATGCCAGATGACTATGTCAGAAACTTCAGCAGGGCTCAGGGCTTAATCATCTCCAGTTTAAAGGGTTACATAGGCTCTCAGCTTTCCAGGATGAAAGACTGCACTTAGGAACCATGGAAACTCTGTGGTCCAAAATGAGGACAAAGCTCAAAGGCAGTAATTGAAAAAGGTTCCAGTACTTTTAGCTTCAGGTGAAGTGGATAGGGGGCATCCAGCCATCACAGTACCTGGATCCATATACAGAAAAAAGGACTTGGTCTGAATATAACCCATAGAAGAGAGAGATTTTTTTTCCTGCAAAATCACAGAATCAGAATAGTTTGGGTTGGAAGGGACCTTTAAAGGTCATCTAGTCCAACCCCCCTGCAATAAGCAGGGACATCTTCCACCAGATCAAGTGGCTCAGAGCCCCATCCAACCTGACCTTGAATGTTTCCAGGGATGGGGCTTCTACCACCTCTCTGGGCAACCTGTTGCAGTGTTTCACCACCCTCATCATAAAAAACATGTTCCTTATATATAGTCTAAATCTACCCTCCTTTAGTTTAAAACTACTGTCCCTTGTCCTATTGGAACAGGCCCTGCTAAAAAGTCTCTCTCTAGCTTTCTCGCACGCCCCCTTTCAGTACTGGAAGGCCGCAATCAGGTCTCCCCGCAGCCTTCTCTTCTCCAGGCTGAACAGCCCCAACTCTCTCAGCCTGTCCTCACAGCAGAGGG
>KL277044.1:263-29851 GCA_000699545.1 Podiceps cristatus | reverse complement strand
CCTGGCCGGGTCCGGAGGGCAGATCGGTCGTAAGTGAGGAGAGAGTTTGCCGTTTTGAGGGCTGAGGGCAGATAATTTTTTTTTCCCCCCTAGTGTGGTCCCAGGTCTTTCTCTTGGAAAACTGTGGTGTGGAAAATGCCTCGAATTTCACAAGTGCGTGCAAATATGCATTAATGTTATCCTGATTCTGTGGCTCCCCGAAGCCGCCCCCGCGGTAAGCCTGCCACCGTGCAGGCGTTTGTGCCGGCGGGGGAGCCTGGGCATGTGCGGCGCTTTCAAGCTGCGAGCCCAAGTTCTGCCATTTTTAAGGCTTCCCTTGACTGCAATGGAGTTACTTAAGGGATTAAGAACTTGTAGTATGATTGAGAATGTGCAGGATCAAGTTCCTTTTGAAGACAAGATGAGTTAATTAATTAAAAGCATAGTGAGTTTGTTTTGATAAGGCAAAGACCCTCTCGATAAACAGCTAAAACCTCAAATTATCCAAACAATGATTTTCAGGTTGTGGGGTTTGGTGTGTTGTTTTGTTTTTTTTTTTTTTTTTTTTTTTTCCACAAAGCAACTTTAGTGTTTAAACTTTTTTTTCCTTTTCCCCTCCCTTCTTTTCTTTTCTTCCCAGTTAGGCAATATTATTGGAGAAATAGTGTTTGATAAGACCATATTTTCACATAAAATTGCAAGGCTCTTTCTATAGGTTGTTTCTCTCTGCAACTTTCCTATAGCAGGGAAGGGGCTGGAAGCTGCATTCCTGAAAAAATACTCACCGTTCATAGAGTGAATCGTGCCCTCTTTTTAAAAAAACCTAAATATGACATTTCATCACATTCACTCTGCTTCTCTAATCTTCCAAAACCAGTTATCTAAGGCTCTTCTCAAAACTGTCTTGAGTTTGTAGATTATTTTCTTCATTAAAAAACGATTTTCTCGTTTGACTTTCAGTGCCAAAACCTTAATGCAATAAGTCAGTTGAGGTGTGGAGATGGGGGGAATCATGCAGCAGAAGCTATGCTCTGTTTCTTCCTCTTTTCCCCTGTTATTAAGAAGGTGGCATAACAGAGTGTGGTGCCAAACAGCACAGGTAAAATGACAGCACGCCATTTCCAAATGCTCAGCAAGTCCTGGGGGCTGTAATCAATACAAGTTTTTAGATTAAGCCTGGTAGGAAGTGATGCACAGTTCAGACATATTAGGAGAAGCTTAGGGAAGTGACTCAGGTTTAGAAGCTCATTTTTTCTGTAATGTGCCTTCTAGTTTTTGCTGGACCCAGTCCAGCTTTGCTGTAAATGTGATGCCGTCACATACAAATGCTGTATGAATCAGTTCTAACAGGGGACCATCGGCCTCTTCTAACCTCCATCTCGTTCAGGAGACAAGGATAGTCTCCATGTCTCCTCGTCTGGCAGGGCTGTGCTGGCCAGCACTGGGGCAGTATGGAAACATGCCGGTTCCTCGTTGCCTGTCTCGTCTTGGCCTGCCTACTTGGCCTTTGAGATGATTTGGGATGCCCACAGGATGAGTGCTTAAATGGGTCCATAAAGCTTGAGGTTTGGCTCCCCCCTTCTTGGTTTCATTCGATTGGGTAGTAATGTGACCCACAATGAAACTCTCTAGGCCATTTGGGATTTGCCAAATAAACCTTGGGCTTGTTGTCAAACTGTATTTGCTGGCACATGGAAGCAAGTTCAGTAGTGCCAACAGATATTGAGTTGATACAGATATAGGCATGTTCCTAATCTGGGCAGGATTCCCTTTGAAAGGAGAGGAATTTGGTCATAGAACAGAAATAGATACTGAATAAGTGCTTCACTTAAAGGTACTTGTATATGACGTGTGCCCACAGTCACAGGTGAACGGAGGAGAACACGTTCTTGCTATGTGTTGTATTTTGGGGCAGGAGGTGTTAACTCAGTGAAAGAGGCCACATGACAATAACAAAGATATTGGCGTGCAACCACTTTTGGAAGTGTTGCTCGAAGGACAGCACTAATTATACCATTTTTTTACCAGCAGTTTAACAAATAATTCTTTGGACAGCCTTTCGTATTAGATGTGGGCCTGGTAAGCGGATGCACCTTCAATGGCTAAAGGTAGTAGCTGTGTACATAGGCACGCAAGTTCAAGGTTTTTCCCGTTAGGGTTAGTGTTTTGCTCATGTTTATATCCCGCCATCTGCAGCAAGATTTACCTCAGACTCTATTGGTTTGAATCGTCTCTTCTAGCATAATTAGGGACAAGGGCTGTTTCTTAGGTTGCAAATCAACTGAGACGGGTTCTTGTGCACTAAATTCCAGCCAAAAGAGCTATACTAGGGTTAGAAGCTGCATGGTATTTCCTCTCCACATGTTGGAGTGAAGAAGGAATTGAGGATTTCTCAGCCCATTCTGGGATGGGATGGCCTTATGATACCACACACAGGAAAGAATATATAAAGTGTCATCCATCTTGACCTGTGGATCTCCTCTGGTCCTCTGTGATTTCTTCTCAGAAGATGACCTTTCGGATGAAGTTTGAACTTAAGGTTCTTTCCTCTTTGAAATGAGGGACACTGTAATCCTTCTTGTCTTGTATTTAATGTTTAAAAGCTTTGTTTCTATACTAGCCATGTAGAGCTAGAAAAATAAATGTTGCATGTAGTGCTTGGTTGACAAAAATTTGTTTGAAGCATTGAAATATTTAAAGACCAGAACACCCAATGGGACAGAAAATGAGCCCATGCTGTAAAACAGTGCAGTATGTAAAGAATCACTAGCCCCTGATGATTACTGCTAATGTGATATTAATGTTTTTCTTGGTTAATGTAATACACCCACAGTATACAAGCTCTATAACAGTAACAGCTATAATCTTGGTTCATGGCCAAGGCACCGAGTTCAAATGGTGCAGTATGTTCTAGAGAATACTGATTCTTTCTGATATTCCAATGCTTTATCAATAACTGGAAGCAAAAAGACTTTTCAGATTACGTAAATGCTAGATAGATTCTGCAGTCCTTTCTTGGTCAAAATTGCCACCAAGGTACATGATAATTGTACATGTGTAAGGATGGCAAAAGCAAGCCCCGTGTTTACACGGCTTTGGAAATCGTAGATGCTTTTCTGATTTATTGACAAAGCGAGGAGGCTGGGAGAAGGGGAGGTTAGAGGGTATAAGGCTTGTGTGAATTCAGTCTTGCTTTTGCTAAGTCCCCTGGGAACACCCTTAGGCAACGTGGAATGTGGAAGCAAACCTGCACCCTTTGATGGTGAATGCAGTGAGTTCCCTGTAGAGGGAAAGTAAAAGCACCGTCAGACACAAATCCTAAGAATAAGAGACATTTCCATGATTTATGGCATTACTTTCATTGGAGACTGTAAAGTCTCAGTACAATAAACATTCTGCAACCTGGGCATGCTAACCTTGTACCACTGCCTAAGACCTAGGAGAGAAATTAACTTTATAATAAACAGCTCTGAAAAAGAAAAACCCAATTCTGTGTTCAGCCAGAGAGAAACACAAAGGAAACTGACAGAGAATGAAGAACTAAACTGAGTTCTAATTTTCATGCTTCTCCACTTGAATAGAATGTTCATTTAAATGAAATGTTTGCAAAGGATCCTTAACCTGACAGCGCTGTGTCTCCTGCAACCTGGCCCTGCCTGCCTTCCCTTCAAAACCTAAAGCAGCGAGCAGCATGGTATGGAGACGCAGACCTGGCTGCAGCTACTGCGACTTGGGTCTGGAAGCAGTATAGGCGTGATTCCCCAAAGGGAGGGTGCACTGTCTTCGGTGTTGTGCGTCTAATCGCTTTCAGACTACTGAGCTGTTCTGTTGGTAGGGAACATGAGTCTGAGCGTTACGAGCTCAGCGTTGCTCTTCCGTATGCGATGTGCCAAGAGTCTCCAGGTCCCGGGCATCACTGGGGTGCCTCATTCTACTGCAACACTTGCGGTAAATAGCATCAGTCAGCAAGAAAGTATTTTTGTACTGAGAACAGGACTGCCTCTGTTGAAATTAGCAAGTACGTTTTGGGAGTGGAGTATACTGTTTCTTTTTGGGAGAATATGTTCGGCTTCCTGACAGTTCATACATTTTCATAATTTTCAATGAATTCTCAAACAACACTGGGTGAAAGTCATTATTTTGCAGGCGACCAGCTCAGAAGCCTTGTGCTGCAGGTAAATGACATCCTAGAGTAATTCAGTGAGGTTCTATAAATCAGAAAATGCATTTTAGTGACTGTTTTAGACATGAAAACACTGAAAAGGACAAAGTTAACCATGCACAGGGAAGAGCAATATTTAGGTATTCCTTATGAGGTGCAGTGTCTGGGTTAAGCTATCCAAGTTCTTAAAGGTCCCAAATGGGCTGACTTGGAAGGCCGTAGCAGATCTGCAGGAGGTTTTCTGCTCCATGCTGCCAGTTTAGTCTCATCCACCTTCCAGACTCCAGTGGGTTAATTTCAGCATAACCCCCCCCAACATAATGGAATAGAGGTGTCTGGCACAGAGAATGCATCCCTTCCCTCGTATGGGAGGCTCTTTGCCAGAGTCACACCTTGCAAAAAGTGCATGGAAAACTGCTGGACCCGTAATAAGATGGTGCTCCAGGTGTAGAGTGCCTTTAGCTGAAGATTTTGTTTCTCTTGCCATTGCTATGGCTTGCCCTGTGCGAGGCGAAGGGAATGTTGTCCTCTACAAATCTGGCATCTGGTGGTTGAACTTGAGTCTGTACCCTTTTCTATCTAATCCTGCAAGACCCAGTTCATTCAGGATTTCCCATGAAATCACTTTTGTCTTAGTGAAGTCCACGAGCGTAGGTCTGTCTGTTGGCACTGATTAGAACAAGACATTTAGCCACGAAAGCAGCAGACCTACAAAAACCGCAAGGGAACAACTTGTAGGTTCCGTGTTAAGGATGTTTTCCCAAACTGAGAATGAAACAAAGGAAAAGGTTTTGTTTCTTCCTGATCTTCCTCCTTTTCTAAGTTTGCAACTGTGGAGACGCTTTTATTTCCATCCATGTTTTTCATACAATTGGTCAGTACATCAAAATACTTACTCATTATTGACTTTTTTTTTTCCTCAGTATCACTTGAGTGAATATAAAATGATTTTTTTTCTGTCTTTTACTAGGTCAGAAGCTTCTAGTTTTGTGGGTGCATCTTTATGCATTTAGAAATGTACGACCTGCTTTCCTTAAAATGACTTTTATAGATAGTAAGAAAAAAAATGTACAGCACAGAGATGATAGATAATGTGTTTCAAAATTAATGTTCTGAAAGCTCAAGAAGTTCTACTGTGATAATTCAACATATCAATCCATTTCTGCATTAAATCCTAGAACAAGATCGTAAAACAAATCTTAATGAAACCCATTCATTGGAGAATTTGTTAATGCATTTTTGTAACTCATATAGCTAAAAGTGAGCAGAGTGAGGTCTTGTCAAATGCTTTTAAGGCTTTTGGCTGTAGCTATAATCTGTAAATCAAATGGCTTCTTTAAACTGATGGAAGACCCATATAATCGATGTAACTAAAAATTATTTTTCCTGGATTTCTTTTAAGATCAGATTGGGGGACTTCCCCCACCTGCCCCTGACCAATTAAACGGTGAAGTCTCACTGCTAAACGGTATTTTTGTCCTTTATTAATGGTGTAATGTATGACTCTTGCAACTGATGAGCTTTCTAATTTCTGAAAATTATCTCATGCTAACGTCACATTTGTCTAAATGTCTTTTTTTTTTTTTTTAAAATTTCTCAGTAAGGACAGTACTTCAGGGATAGGCAAAGAATGATGCTATACTTAAAATATATGACAGCTTCTGTGCACTTTCCATTTCAGCTATTTTTGTTCCATTATTCTGCACTAATTAGTTTTATTTTTTAAAAATACAGCTAATTATAAAGATTTTACAGCTACTAGTGTTAGAACGATGTATTCTTTTCAATTTAAAATTTTTTCGTGGTAGAGGCCTACTGTAAAATATTTGCTATTACGATGTAAAATAACAAATGTTGAGGTGGAACCAGTAGTTTTTATTTATACTGCTGGCTGAAATTAGCATTAATTTTCTGTAATGATTCAAACTGAGTCACTTGAAGTTCTTGTTTTAGATAGTGTCCCTTTTGTTATTTGTGGTAAGTATGATGAAATACATTTTTTTAATAATTCTTTTCAGCCTGTACTTGCACTATGCTCTGGAGCACACATGACAGTGTAAGTCATGTTTGAATAAAGCATGACATGCCTGCATTTAGTGGAGTGTGTTCATGCTGTAGCAGCTAAGGAGCTTGTAAATCCGTGTTTGTTTTTTATTTTTTTTTAAATAAAACCATTTGTTCTGTAGAATAAATAGTTATATAAAGCTTTTATAAAACGTGTAAGCCCAAATGAACCTACCTATAGGGCTTTATATTAGAGTGAGGCTACAGCTTAAAAATAACTTGGTCTTAATAGTAAGGATGTACAATTTTGAGGCCACTGTGTCATTATTCTATAGAGAGATCAAGTTGTTGAATGGGATATTTAAACAGTGGTGCACTCCCACTTTAGGAATGAATACAAGGAGATACTGAGTGGATGTGCGTATCCATGTAACACCATTGACTTCTGCAGGAGAATGTGGGTGGAAGAGCAGAATTTTGTCCTTGTACTTTTATTCTACCATGTCAATAGTCTTTTGGTCTTCTGAGCAGCCCTGTTCTTGCTTTGAATAGTTACAGTGTAAGACTTTCACTGATCTTCTGTGAAGATGAACATTTGGTTGGTTCCCGTGTCTTTTCCTCCTGACGTGTGAGTCTTGAATCCCATGTTTGCAAAGAAAGGATTGAATAGGTCCTTGAAATTCAGTTTGACTTGTTTGTACTGATTTAGGGCCATATTTCAATCTCAGAAGTTATGTTTGGACAATGTTACATTTGAACAATGTAACTAATCGGTGTGGCTAAATGCTGCTGGTTTACTTTTTTCAATTTCTGTTCCGTTGGAGGCTGATGGGAGAATTGGCAGGTTTGGTGAGGAGTAGGTCTTTCCACCATGGTGATCCCGATTCTCCCTTCACTAATAAGAGAATACATTGGGAGCAAATTTGAATTTTGTATTTATGTGATGACTGGGAAATGCTATTAAATTACGTTTGTGCATAGTGCCAGCCTGATGTCGCCGGCTGGGGGGGGCTTTGGCAGACCTGCATACGTATTTGAAAGTGCAGTAGGCACCAGCCTCTGTTGCCACCAAGGTCTGTGCTACAACTCGCTGAGCAGAGGTTTCCTCTTGGTCGCCCCAAGTGCTTCCTCTGAGCAGGCAGCAATGTGGGACCGTGACTGGCGGCGTTCTGGGAATACGCCTGGCTGCTGGCCGCTGACCCTCTGCCGATGCGTTCCAGAAGATGCTCCATGCTTCACTGAAGGGACAGGGAAGGCAGAACTGGTGTGCTGGCCTCGGGAGAGAGGTGGGGGTCTCAGCTTGGCAAGGTCCACCTTACAGGAGAGGCCGGGTGCTATGGGTGCGAATGTGCAGCGCAGGGGAGTGGCAGGGGGGAAGCATTTCAGTGACCCGCTCCGTGCTCTTTGCAAGGAGACTAGTCCTGATCTCAGCTACACAGCTGTGAGGTGCTTCTTGTCCTCTGGTGTTTTGGAGGTTAGAGCTGATGGACTGTTTCAGTTAAATAAAGCACTGTATGTAGCAACAAGATTCAGTAGATATGGTAGTTTTGTTGAAGCTGGGTGTTCTAGAGACTTGCTGTCACTGTTATTTGGAAAGACATTTTCTGATTCTTCTGTGATGATGTGTTTTGTGAGTGGAGGAAAGTACTAGCTTCAGTGACGGAGCAAAATCCATTCTTACATTCTGGAAGGAGTTAAAGTGTTTTTCTTGTTGCTTTAAGCAACTGTGAATAGCTTAAAGCGATAATCCAAAACGGGTCTGACATTTGAGTGTGTAAAGGCTGACATGTGGATATGCTGCTGTGAACAGAACTGACTTGTGGAAAATGCAGGCTAGAAAATACAAAGTGGGGCACTTCACTAAGTAATCGGTGCTGCAGACCTTCATTGCAGCAGCCTGTCCTACTCATGTAAGTAATTTTGCTACCTTTGAGGTACTACAGTTCATTCTTCTATTTCTGTAGCATGAGGTACTCTATGCTGCATCTCTACATATTTCTATGCCTCCCAACGGTCTTGCTTAGACTGTGCCGAATGCAGCACAAGTCAGAACCCCAGGTCTGTCTTTATAATAGCCCACCCTCTCGGGTTCCTAGCTCAATTCTTCTCAGAGCTGATAGGAAGGGCCAATGATGCTTACAGTTTCTCCTTGGGCCGGGCGATACGGCTAACCCAATTGACATTGTGATAGAAATTGATTTCCTGGTAAGGGAGTCCTTTGAGTCCTGTCAAAGAGGTGCCTCAAGTCACTAAATAGTGTGAGTACTGCAGCTATCACATGTACATTTTACTCCCTGACTTTGAAGGGAATTTATCAGTGAATTTCTTCATGGTCTTCCTCTGACCAACTCCTTTCCCGGCCTAGTTGACCCACTTGTGAGTCCCCAAGAGGCTTTGCCCTGTGATGCTCCAAGAGTTCACTAGAGCATCCCTTGTGTTTGTTGTACAACAAAGCCACAGCTGTTGCCTGGCCTCTGGGACTCTGTGTCCCTGCAGATGGAGAGGCAACATTTGCCTCAGTGGATGTTATTTAATATTTTCTTATGTTAGGAACAATTGTTTAACAGATTATGAGCTGTCTCCAAGCAGCGCATTGTCAGGGATGTCAATGTAATTGAATGTAAATGTAAAAGATAGCAATGAGAACAGTCCTTCTACCTCCGGGTTATCTCTCAGAATAACCTATGCAGGGGAGTTATAAGTGGGAGTCCTTACTTTATGCTGTGTCTTGCCAGTGTTGGCACAGACAAAACGCTGTTGTCAGAAATGCTCCTTCTGAAGAAATGCAGGCTTATTCTCCGCGTAGGCACAGAACCACCGTTGTGTCATTGTTTTGTCTTTGAAGAGATCTGGGAAGAGGAGTGAGTAACTGCAAAGAAAGTCTTATTTGTCTCCAAGCCCCTTTCTTTGCAGATGCTGGGGCTCCCACTCTGTGAGCTCTTAGGCCACAGCGAGTTAGAAAAAAAAAGAACAAACCCAAAAAAAGTGAGTGCAGGAAGTTTGGAAATCACCGATGCAGATCATCTCTCCCTTTGCAACAAAATCAGGAACAAAGGAATTGGTCATCCTGAGCTTGGTAGCCTCCCAAGGAAAGCTGGCAGAGTGGTGGGTTGGAAACCTCTCTGCTGGCCTAGCAGTTTGGATGGTGCTAGACTATGGTCTCTCTCTCGGCTGCTGTGCTCGCAGGTGCCAGTGGCTTCTCTGCTGGCTTTCAGCTACATGTGGAGTTCCAGAGCACTGGTCCCTGCAGGGCATTTTTTTTTGGATCTAAGGATCACCCCAGGCCAAGCACTGAAAAAGTGTGGCAATGGAGCTGGAGGAGCAAGCCCAAAGATGAGTCAAGGGTGTGGAGTTGACTCCAGAGAATGGGTCTAACTTCAGTATTTACTTCTTGTGTGTTTGTAAGCTATGTAAAGCCTGGAGCAAAGAAGGGTGAAGATGCATGAAGTGGGAACTAGCTAGTGGGAATTAGAAGTGAGACACATTTACAAAACAGTGGGATCATCAGAACCTCTGACTTGCTCTTTGAATTGGTAAGTGCCTAAGTTTCAGCCTTTAAAGCTTTGTAGGTACATAAAGATCTCTCAGCTTGGTTGTAACTCACAACTAAACCCAACCTGGACTCTCCGATGGACTCTACCTCTGCCTCCTGGAGAGGCTCACCTGATGTAAACTAACAGGGTTGCTTAATAGGGATGGATAAGATACAACAGCCAAATCACACTGACCTAAACACTCATGTGGTGAGGATGTTGGCATCTGTTCTCTTCGCTAGCTTCAGGACTTGAAATGAAGGCTAAGCTTATGCTGCCCTCAGGTAGCCCCATGTCTTGTATGAGAACATCCAAACTGCTAGGCTGGCAGGAGGGGAGGGAAATATTCGTATGTTCTCTAAGCCTCCTTTTGAAGCTGCCAGTCCAAAAAAAAAATCAGGCTTCATGGGGCCAAAAGGTAAACAATTGGGGATTCTTTAACTCCCGCAATAATGGCTATGAATCTTGGGTATTGTCTTATGTTAAAATATTAGGTATCGTGAGTAATGTAGGAAATGGAAAGGGGGAAAACCACCTTAAGATATCCCCCTTTTTCATTGTTTTCCATAGTTTAACTTGAGGCAGGTTTCTATTTGCTGTGCTAACGTTTTTCAGTTCTCTCGCCAACACTATGCATGGAGCTTCCAGCTCCCAAGTCTTTGTGAGCCAAACAGTTAGGGGCTAAGCGGTAGCAGTCTCACCTTTTGGTGCTTAAATCCCCTTGTGGACTTGATGCTTTGTTTTTGCCTGTAAAAAGAGGTAAGAGCACCGTCCTACCTTGCAGAAGCATTACAAGGCTAGATAAAAGTAGGATCAGCACAGTAATGATCATCAGAAAAGTGCCCAATAGAGCTTTTAATAAAAAAAGATAATGTATCCAAAGACAATATTGAGGTTTAAGTGTGAAAGGAAGGTGGCTGCTTAAGTTAATAGAAGCTCTTCAAGGAGCTCTTGAGGAAATGGAGGGAAGGGTAAGTTATCTTTTGAGAAGAGGAGATGGTGAGAAGGAATGCATGAAATAACACCATTCAGATCAGGGTAGGATTTGGCCTAACATTTGTATTTGCATTTTTTTTTTGTCATTTTTTTGTACTTCCTGATGAAAATTTAAAAATATCCTAACACAGTGCAATGCAGTGTTTATAATGGACACTCAAAAGCACTTGCTTTAGCAGTGAGAAATAACTTGGCTTACTTATTCATAGGAAGGGGTAAAAGACATGTATTGTTTTTGGAACAAAGCACTTCAACCAAGCAAAACCCATGGTATTTAAAAGAGGCTGTGAGAAACAAAGCAGTTAAAACGTCCTGAAGTTATACTACTGGTGTATTTCATTCTAAAGAGTGTATAAAGATACACTTAATCATGCTCATGGGATTGGGCAATGGATTTAGATAGCTACAGGAATGTTTTATTTAAACCCACTTGAAGTTTGCAATGGGACAAAAGATTTTGAAAGGGAAAGTTAAAATAAACAAAACTCTTTGCAATTAATAGTTTGTAAAATGGCTTGTTTGTGTCTCTTGGTTTCAGGGAGCATTAATGATGGCTATGTATGTTTGAGCAGTTGGGGGCAGATCCTGAAAAGTAGAGGGGGTGGTGGACACCCTTAAAGGCTCCCCTCAAGTATGGATGCCTCTCCATCCCGTGTGGCTGCCTAGCCTTTCTTTGCAGAAGCCAGGGGCTCTTTGCAGCTGAGAAAGGAGCCAGCGGCTCCGCCCGCCCACCCGTGCCCAAGCAGCAGCTACTGTCGCTCTTGGCACAGCTGTGGTTAGTTGACCGTGCAAGAGCCAAAGCAGCAGAGAAAAGCAAGGTCTGGGCCCAACATCGAGTATGTTCATAATTTGAATGAGGTATCAGTCAAAAAAAAAAAAAAAAAAAAAAAGGAAACAAAATTCCTGCCCCGTTTTGGTTTTTTTTTTTTTTTTTTTTTTTTTCTTACTGATTGAAACTCCTTCTGGCTTGTACAGCAAACAAGAAGTTCTTTCTACCAGTGTAAGTACTAACCCGAGTTGTCTGGTGTCTAGTTTGGAGCGCTGTGCTGTACACGTCACCCAAGAAGTATTTGAGCTTGTGTGGCCAGGAGTGAAGGCTGTATTGAGAGGGGCCACTGTGTCTACACTCAGAGAGGAAAAATATCGGCCGTGTATAAGAGGCTTTGCATTCAAACTGAGTGTCATGGTGGATCAGTGCATGTGGCACAGAGGGAAACAGTTTGGTGAATCTGTCCTCAGTCAAGGGATCAATTTTACCTGCTTAACCTCCATGTGTTTCATTTGCATAAAACCATCCTTTAGGCTTTACATGAGTAATGAATACCTTTTTAAAACCCAGGAATTTACTTAAAATTGGGAATAATCCTGTTGACTGCAGTGGCAATAGTATCTATGAAAACCTGTGCAGGGGCTGAAGCAATCAGCATTGAGTCCCAAAATGAGTATTTCCTCTAAAGCAACCATAGCCTTGTCTAATGTCTAACTGATGTGTTCTTTCAAACAGATACTAATTTTGTCTTGGGTAATGCCCAGATAGTGGATTGGCCCATTGTCTACAGCAACGATGGATTTTGCAAGCTATCAGGATATCACAGAGCAGAAGTTATGCAAAAAAGCAGCACCTGCAGGTATTTGAGAACAGATTTATTTTCTGTTAGATAGCTTGTTGTGGTGTGGTTGTTGCTCGAGGAGAAAAGTAACCTGTTTATTCCAGTTTTGTCTTCTATCGCCCAGGGCTGCATCTGTCAAATATGCTTTCCAGGTGAAACAAAATCAAAGAAGGGCTATTTCTAAATTGATCATTTTCACACTGTAAACAAATGGATTTGTGTCTTTGTTTAGTATCTGACTTAAATTCCTCACTTCATTTGCAGTTTTATGTACGGAGAGCTGACAGACAAAGATACCGTTGACAAGGTCCGGCAAACATTTGAGAACTATGAGATGAACTCCTTTGAGATTTTGATGTACAAGAAGAACAGTAAGTAGCTGATTGGTTTGTTCGTTAATGTAGGTGTGTAAAGTTGTTTTAAATGATAGTATAAACTGCAAATTTGTCAGCCTGGATGACTGTGCTTTATCTAGGGCTAAATAAACCCCAGTTCTACCAGGTCTGGAAGGGAGAAATGAGAACATTAGGGATGAAAGTCACTCAGGGAGGCAGATGAAGCTCTCTAATTTGTTCTGACATTTAGAGCAATTTGTGTGTGATGCTTTAAGACAACACTCAAGATTTCATCAGCAATGATAATACACAAGCTAGGTTTGTGGAAATGGTTTCTGTTACAGAGAACATACTTTTTCCACTTAAAAAAAGATATAGCAAAGCCAGTATTTAGACGTAGTTTTGGAATAAAAAGAACCCATCTTTTGTTTTAGAAGCTGAACTACTTCTGACATTTCAGATGAAGCTGTCTTTTGTTTCGGACAAAAATACTTTAGTTGGGATATGATTTTTCCTTAGGAATTTCAGTCTGCCTGTAACTGCACGTTAGCCAACAAACTACTCGCCCAAAACTTGTTGCTCCATGTAATGTGGACTGTGTCACGGCACAGTTATTTTCATCTACTTCATGTGACCTGAAGTGTAAATATGCTGGGCCTGCGGGCTAGCCAAGTGTTAAGCTGGAAGTCTGCATTGTGTAGCTTATTTTGCTCTTAACAATTTTGCCTTCTAATCATGCAACTGGTAGTGGAGAGAGTACCTTGCAGAAGCATCCGGCTAGCAGCTCCTTCCCATTACAGCTGTGATGATCAATTTGATCGGTTTGGCATTAGTGGGCATGGGGGACCTTAACGACAAAATATAACATGAACTGCTATGATGTAATTTTGGACGGTTAACCTCGTTGCTGCCTTGTTTGTTGTTAGAAAGACCAGCTTTCTGGGGAAAGGTAATCCCATCTACTGGTATGAGTGAACTGTTGGGGTCTCTGTTGAAATGACCAGCTAGTACTGACTGTTGGAGTTTGGCGAGAGAACGACAGGCACGTCACAGAAGCTAAAAGATAATGCTTATGTATGGTAGTGCTGATCTGTCACTGTGTGGAGCTGCTTGTTTTCTATCAGAATTAATCTGTTCTTCTGGGAAGTGATGGTGCCAAAGTACATGGAATTGTTTTTTGTTATCTTTTAGAGAGAAAAAAAATCCTTACAAGATTTTTGCTTCACCTCTCTTTTAGTCTTTTTCTTCTCTTTTTAGCCTGTTCAAAGCATCATGACATCTGACATGATGCCATTGCTCAGGGCTCTCCTGGAGCAGAGCGTTGCTGGTCCAACTCATTTGAAAAGCTGTATGCGCTATCTGAATGGCCTTGCTTTGTGCTGCTTTCCTTCTAGTGTTATCTGCCTCCAATGTTTACCTATTTCTTCACGCTGATTTCTCTTCCTAGCTCACTTAGTGGCTGTAGGGACCGTATGCAGCTCACATCTATGCATCCAAAGCCAAGTAAATAAGCTGCAGTCGTGGGATCTAGCAGGGTCTGGAATTCTCTCGTAGTTAACAGTGATTTGGCACCAAGAGGCTATGCAGCTAGTCTTCTGTCATTGCTGCAGCATATGGCCTGTAGTAGAGCCTGGGGCCTCTCTGTCTTCTATGCAGAATTAAAGCAAGGTAACCGTGGAGTGAGGAATGTTTCCTGCCCCGCTGCGCGCTTCCCCAAGGAGAGGCGGCCTAGAACAAAGTCCAGCTGTGCAGAAGCTGAGATGGTTCTGCTGTGCGCGCAGACGGCCACAGGCATGGGAAAAAAGGAAAGCACAGCGCTTGCTTTTCAGTTTAACAAAACGCAGTGCTCTTATGTTTGTTAGATTCGTAGCTTTAGAGGTACATTAACTACTGTTACAGAGACTGACTAATAACATTAGAGAGTTTTAACTGAAAAATACCAAAAAGGGGACATCCTGGAGCTTTTTCTCAGAATAAGTCACATTATAGAAAAACGGTCTTGTTTACCAGTCACTTAGCACCCAGACTGCTCAGTAATCTTGTCTTTGTGGTGACCTTACCTCTGCCTGTAACTATGGCAGTTGCCTGTTCAGGCCATGAACATAATTGGTTTAAAACTACTCTCAACTCGAAGGTTTTAGAAAGGACCCTGAGTTTTGTTAGACATATTTTTTCCCTGCTCTTTGTTTCTTTTTCTTCCCCCCCCTCCCCCCCCCCCCCTCCAGTCTTCCCTCATTCTATTTCTTTGTCAAATTAGACAGTTAATTAGACAGGAAATACGCTTTTCTTGTTCATTACCTGTTCTTTCCCTCCCTGTAAACTAACAGTCATGGTAAATATAAAGTTTTTCTTCCATTTTTGTGCTGTTCAATATTTGGGACATTTTCCACAGCTTGTACATTTAATGTACTTCTAGCTGTTTTAACAATGCAATCTATCCTTTGGGGGAAAAAAGGAAAAGAAAGCAGGAGTTTCAAGTTAACTATGATGTTGCTAGTGCAGGTCAATCTTCATCTTGTACCTTTACAAGCAGTAGTCATCTCTCTTTCTCTGAGTAACAATCATGTCCTGATCTTACAGGAGACACGCCAACAGTACTTTGAGCTTTGAGCCATTTAATAATGCTACTAGAAGTGATAGGTTGTTTGGTTTTGTTTGTTTGTTTGTTTGTTTTTCTTCTTTTTTTTGACAAGGCAGTCTCCATGGTGGCGACCCAGTGCTAGTATTTACTTGGTTGTGCTATAAGAATATCCCATCCAGATGTTGATAGGTATGGTATATCCACCAGCTTTATTGCAATTCACAGTATCAACTCTAGAAACAACATAGGCTGTAGTATTCAGAAGAATGATAGAATTTTCTGCCTTCATCCTGTTTGTCTTCATGGGTCTTGTCTCTAACCTGGCCTCCCCTTTCTTTGTCCAACCCCCTCCCTATCCAAAAGTGATTATCCTCCCTCTTTTCAGAACTTGAAGTTAAGATGCAATACAGATTTGATGCTTCCTTGGGCTAGGCCCTTGATTTCGTAGCAGACAGGTGATGATCACTGTTGTTCTCTGGAAGAACTGCTTCCTAGAAATGCAGAGCTCCTTCAGAGTGATTGGAAGCAATTGGAGCAAGAAGGTGCACAGCCACCAGATTTTTGTCATTGTTACTCTGATGCCACCGTGCTGCATTCAGTGGGGATTCATGGTCATACCTGGAAGGAGACAAAGTGAAAGCTTTCTTTAGTCTAGACTGCAAAATGACAGATTGACAGTAATTTCATGTGAGAGCTTCAGTTCCGCTGTTTGATTAGATGAGAGTGTCCTGCGATGCTGGAAGTATTGTTTATTTTTATATGGAAAAATCAAAACCTTGCTAAGTCTCACTGAAATCCATGCAGTTATGTTAACTTACACCAAGGAAAGATACGGCCTAATGCATTAGAAAATATTTTGTATTTAGTCTTAGTCATATCTTAGCTTATCTGAACTGATGCATCTTAAACATTTAACTTCTTATGAGACTTTGACAGACATTTGTTTACACTTTATGGTTAGCCTCAAACTCAAATGGCTGAGTAAATTAAACTTGGACTTTCATTGCCTAGTTTTCAATCTACAACATAGGTCTGGGTTACAAGCAGTGGAAAAGTAGGCTTCTTCTAGATGTACTTGCTTCCATTATTGCTGTACTGAATTTTTGTAAGAATATAAATTTACTTCCTTACATCTGCCCTTGCAAAGGTGGTGCCCATTTGAAATCTAACCCCCTTTTCTATGCAGTACTTGATCTGCCTCAGTGGAAGAATATCTGAAGTGGGCTGGACTCTTCAAAACTAAAATACATGAAGAGTTACAAAGAGTTTTCAAGTGTTCCCTGTTCGAGCAAAGTCATTCACATTGCTTATGGTCTGCAGCAGTGCTGCAGAGAGCCGTAAGACACTTTTTTTTTTTTTTTTCCCCTCAGAGGTTTTCTACAGATGAGGCCAGTGGAATGGCAGCAGCCAAAAGGTTGGCTGTGGGTAATTATTATGCACACTGCCAAACAGTTTGGATAAGCAGTAGCTCTTCTCTGAGTACACATATTATGCTGAGAGTCCCAAAGGCCGAGCTTCACTTTCAGTTTGTGCTGGGGTTCATTCTTGGTTTTCTGGGTGCTTGAGTGTTAAGAAATTTAACACCGTGAATATTTGTGTGGGTGTGTTTTGTTTTGTATGTTGGATACTTTTTTAACGCATACACTCCCCCACCCCCCTCCCGCCAGTGTATTAGAAAGCTTTTTGATGTCAAGGAATGACAAGCCCAAAATAGTGATTTTGACAGATTCTACTTGATCTTTGGGATTGGTGCTTTCGACAGAGGTTAAAAACCAGACAAACAACCCCATCCTAATTTATAGAGTAAAATTCACTTAAGGGTGTTATACTGTGATTTCCTACCACTAGGGAGAGTTTCTCATAACTGTTATTGGTTAAAACCTTTAAAACTATTTATATTTCTGTGTGCTGTGCCTCCAGTGTCCCCCGGTGCTAAGCCTTTGCTAAACCAAATCATTGCCTAGGACCAGAAGCAGGAAAGAATGAGGGTGTTGGAGTAAAGTGGCATGTATCCTCCTGAGCCTCCCATTGAAATCTAGCTCCATGTTTGTCAAGCAGTATGCACACCTATGAAATCCATCTGTATGAGTTCAGTTACCTTCAGCAAGGTCAAATGGAAGTATTTTGGATTCATAAAACTGATAATTCTCATTGATCTTGGCAACTTCAAGTGTCTTGGCAGGCAAGACCTGCTGTCATCTCCTCAAACATATACAGAATAGTAACACTTCCTGGTAGTAATCCTTAAATATTTTATCCGGGGTAAATGGAAAAAAAGATTTCAAGACTTCCCTGTGCCTTCCCCTCCTTTATACTCGCTTTCTGTTCTTCAGAGATCTCAGAATTAGGTAAACCATATGAACACTGCTGCAGTACAAAAGTGTGTGCTGAACCCTTTTCCTACTGTGTTGTTTCAGTGTCATAGGATAACCACTGTGCGTAGCAATTTCACCTTTGGGGACTGAAATTGATTTTCCTTATCTTAGCATGTAAAGATCTGACCTTTAGAAGCATTAGCTGCCAGAGCACAGCAGCACTAGATGCGGAAAACATGAAGGTAACAGCTTTTAAAGTGCTCGAAATTTATTGTAAGGTCTGTTGTTATTGGTACAGAGCGGTGAGCTCCTACATACTGAGTTGGTCTGTTTTCTTTCGGTGCACGCTGACTGCTAGAAGGTAGAGTCTATAGGAAAACTTCTGCTCTTTGTCTTGTGTAGCCAAATGGCAGAGGCTCCTCTCTGCTCCTAGTTAAAATCTGCGTGGATATAGTGGCTTGCCTAACTTGGATCACACCTCATCGGCTGGTTTGCTGATTTGACATTGGACAAACTATTCGGGCTGTGTGGGACAGAGAGGAACAACCTCATACTGTGTACCTAGGCATACGTGATACTCCGAAAGGGGTGGCTGTAATGGTCAGCTGTGCTGTTGATGTAACTGAAGCCCTGCTGTCTGCATTGCTGCAGGTAGGAGTTGGTGGAGACACAGCCCATGCTTCCATCATTTTAATTTCCGTACTGCTTGACTGTTCACCTTCAGGGCAATACCTGTCTGATGACCGTTTTACTGAGATGTTATCAAGTAATGCAGACGTTGTGCTGCTTTGAGGAAACTTCCCCCATTCAGTAAGGGCAGTGAAGACATCAGCTGAACTGTCAAAACATGTTTTTTTCATTGTATTTATAAACCAACTTTGCTTTACTTTGTGGAAAGAAAAAAATGTTTACTGCAGTTTTATTTAGCAATGTGCTTTCTGTAGTTTTGAAAAACAGCTGGTAAATTGACCTCTGATTAAATGGCCCAAAATATGGGGAAAGAGACCGTTTAGACCATGATCTTGATATTCATTGTAGCCTATTCTTGTTTGACAGGAGGGAAAACTGAAGGAGGGGTCATCACACCACCTTTAATGACGAATAAGGAATAGACCTTTAATATCTCATTCAATTCAATACTATGAGAGTTTCAGAAGGACCTCAACTAAAGTTAAAAAGCCTGTTAAATGCTGATGTCTATATCACTGTTGAAATATAGAGGACTGGAAAAGAGGAGAGGGAAGAGACAGTAGTATTTGTGTTACGGGTGGGGAAATTATAAGGTGTGGAGGCGTTTACTGTGTATCAGTCTGAAGAAGACTCAGGACCTGAATTGCAGCTCTTAACAGTGTTGCCTTAAAGGCAAGACAATTTTAAGTAGTGTGTTCAGGCCGGTGAAGACATTAAGAGCCGCATCTGTTAATTCTGGAATTAGCTATGTAACTTTACTGTCAGAAGTGCATGGCAGATTTTAATTTCTTCCCAGTTGTTCACGCTGCTTCTCCACCAGCTTTGACGTGACATTCCCTTTTCTAGCAGGATTGGTCCTATGCCATTAGAAAAACTCTGGATTCTTTCACTGTTGATTCAAAATCTAACAGAAGCCAATGTGGCTCATGAGTGTTTACTTCTTTGTTTGTGCATTGGCATTACCATTGAACTTCACCAGTGAGACAGCATGCCAGGACTGAACACAAAATGTAAATGAAAGTAGATGTATTGTTGGAAACACCGGTAAACAGTTTCTGCGTGGCTGTACATCAGTGCAGACTGGGGGCATACAGGGAAGTTACTCTTGTTTTGCTGTGAGAGCTCTGAAACATCCTGCAGTTTCACAGCCTGAATAACCCACAGGCTGAATCTGAAAAATCACATTTTTCATTAAAATGGCCTTGTTTGTGCCTCTTGCCAGTAGTGATTGTCTAACTGAGCAGGGACATCCGCTTTGACATGAAGAGTATGAGGGCTGCCTGTATGAGGTTGAAATTCTAGTTTCCGACCTGATTTATAAGTGGTTTATACTTGCAACTTTCCTGTTTAATAGTTAAATAAACTGTTTAATGTTTAAAAAGTAAAATCCTTCTGATAATTAAACGAGTGTGCAGGAAAAAAACTGAGCACAGCCACATCTTGGCTGAGCCTTTCAGTGTGTTCCCACAGTTCAGATACTAGTTCTGCTATGAGTGAGCTTCTGGTTGCAGAGCACCGTGGAAAGCCCATGTAACCCAGCACTGTGAGCACTCACCTCATGATTGTATTTTCATATCCACTTGTCTCCTATTCACAAAAAAAGACTGACAGCGGGGGGGGGGGGGGGGGGGGGAAACACACTGCAGGGGAAAATACCGAATAGTGTTGGAGAGGCAGATACATGGCCTGGCAAAAATTTCCATCTACCTATTTCTGCTGTTGCTGTTTTACTGTGTAGATCCAGAACTGGAAGATGATTTACACAGACCACACGTGCCACCTTGGTTTTACTTTCTGCTCAGGAATATACCCTGTTTGTGGCACTCTGACACTCTGGAAGCTGTAAGGGTACCCCAGGTAGTGACAGTCATCAAAACTACCTACTTTTACCTATCATGGATATCTGGCTCTTTGGTTCTAGGTAAAATAGTGTTTTGTTTTCCTTTTTGCTATAATTAATGCAGCACAGGAGTAAGAGTCAAGGAAGTCAGAAGGTGAGAACCCTGCTGACCCTCCTTGCCCTGCAGCAGCCTTCTACAGGTTATCAGGAAAAGTCTTTCCTCTTCCTGCATTTAGAATGTGTTAGAAAAAAAATCTTGCAACAACATATCGTACCATAATCATAAAGAAAAGAAGACAGCATGCATCTGACAAATGGCCAGCATAAGAGGGTGAATTGCATCCTTTCTGTTGCTGTGATGTGTACAGAAACAGGAAACTTATTATCCTTCAAAAGCAGGATAATAAGTTTTTATAGCTGTGAGAGGCAGAGATGAAGCCGAGTATGTAATTCAGTCTCAGTGCTACGGAGGTTAATATTATGAGCAGCCCAGAGCAGAATGGCTGTAGATTGAAGTAGCAAAACAATACAAAGAGGGTTTAGGGATGGGGGAAAAAAAAAAAAAAAAAAAATTAAAGAAGCAAGTGCATGTAGATGGAGATCAAAAAGCAAGGCTGTAGATGGAGATCTTGGCTGATTAAAAAGTTGCGGTGTTAGTGAAAGGTGTTGAAATGGGTAAAATACAAAGCAATTAGTCATCAAGGAGTCTGTGTAAAAGGAAGATGCAGATTTGATCATCCTCAGAATAGTTCACATGTGAAGATGGGGAAAAACAAGTAGGCAAGAAGAAAAGGAGCTGGGCAATTTTAAGAGCTCCTGAGAAAGGGTAGTGTAAAGGGTGTTACTGTCTTGAAAATTCCCGTTGGCTGCTTTGTGGCAGTGTCTTCTAAGCTCATTAGCAAGTTAATGATGATTTTACTGGCACAGTTACTTTGCTGAATCTTTTATTGCATTTAGCATCTTTGCTCATGTTTTATTGGAAGGGATTGTTCAGGAATGCTAACTCTTAAAAAGATTAAAAAAATTATATATTGACCCCCCTGAATACTTTCTGCCATGCAGGCATGCTCCAGAAATGGCCATCAGTGATTCCATCTGGATTTCTCTTCTTTTTGAGCAGAGGCCTCCATGCATCATATACCCTGCTGTTTATAGAGGTGGCTGTGCATATGGCATGGAATCTCAGCCAGGGTTTGAAACTGCCTGTGCTATGCAGGCACAGTGGGAGCCTTAGGAATTGTACTTCATTTATGGAAGTTGTCCATGGGTCTTGGAGATGCCTTGAGTTTCTGTGGCCAGAAAAGATTGCTAAGCACAGAGGCTGGGAAACAGCCAGGTGAGGCACCAGTAGCAACAACCTCTGTTACATTAATGTGGTTGGGGAAAAAAGCTGCCTTCGCTTGCTTTGCTAAACAGTAACTTGTAAACTACCTGAGGTTTCCTTTGTCAGTTAGGAAGCACAAGTGGCCCTAGTTATAACTAACTATTGCCTGAAATATGCCGTGTAGTATTCGTGTTAAAATACTGAGGGATTCAGAGGAAAGAGAATCTGATCTCTAGCCTAGAGGAGGGTCCTGTGATTGAGAAAGAAAAGAAATAGTCTTCTAAGATCACTCTTTCTAAAATACGCTTTCCTGCGTGAGTGTGATGCTGTTTATTCTGGCTTTCCCAGATGATCAAAATCCTGCTGTTTTTTACATCTTATATTGGCCCTGGTATGTAGACCCTTCTCTCCAAACATAGCTCACAAGGGACACTTGAGAAATGTTGCTCACAGCAAGCGAGCCTGAATCCTTTCTTTGGCTCTGACTTCTTATCCTCACAAAAGCAACGGTGAGTTTTTTCATCATCATTGAGGGTGTAGGGACAGTCTGAAAACTCACATGCAAGCTCCCTGCAGGCCCAAGCCTGGTGACCCTGGGTCTCCTGATAGCCATGTACCTCATGATTGGAGGAGTCATGTCTTTATGACCAAAGTTAAGACTGCAGGCTAAGAAATGATGCCTTCAAGGAGGCTCTGTTATGACATGTAGGAGCCAACTGCTTTGTTCTGAGCCCTCCAGTCAGCTTATATTCAAACATCAGTAGCAGCAGTGCGGTGACTCCTGTGAAACGAGAGTGGTAGGCACTGTCTTGTCACGTGGAACTTCATTGCTGTCGCTTGGGTCTTTTCAGCAGCATCAGCAGAACTGCCAGAAATACAGAAAGGCAGGGCTGACTGACAGTTTCTCTCCTCAAGGTGATCTGTGTGGATAGATGTCGGGGAAAATTGACAGCAGCGTCTCAAGGGTCATTATCTGGGATCAGCTTTTTCTGCGATGTGCAGGCTCTAATCTTTCAAGTGTTTTTCATTAGTAGTTTATCTACTGCAGTAATTAGAAAAGTGCAGTTCTATGCGGTACAGCTTACTCCCATCCACAGCCCCTGGTCTGCTCCTGATGGCTTGTTCTATCCTGAATTCGGTGGAGTCTGGCTTCACGCTAGAGTGGTTGTGAGCAGGCTCAGGACAAGGCAAGCTGAAAGGTGGCTTGCAAAGAATTTCCCTTGCATGGGAGGATTCGCAGCGGAGACCGGAGCTCCCAGAGCCTGGCTCTTGAAGCTGGGCATAGGCTGATGTGGTGGTTAGGGGATAGTGCTCCCTGTTTGCAGAGAAGTGTAAGGTCAATGAAACTGGTCATGCTCTTGAGTTGAGACTCTCTATTACGGTCATGGTCTAGGCACAGCTGGCTTGGTCACAAGTCCTGCACAGAACCAGCAAGGCTGTGTTGTGTGCACCTGTTGCACGTATGTAGGACTTCCTTCAGGAGATCACAAAACACCTCAAGTTCAAGTATTCACTTTGTAGATGAAGCCCAGAAATAATGAGTGATTTCTGAAGATTAAAAAGCTAATCTGAGGCAGAGCAGAGAACTGAACTAACACTCTTGTCAGCTGCTTTGTCATTTTTCCTAATAGGTGTTTGCAAAAACCACAACATTAAAGTAACATTTACAGATGGCTGATTTTGAAGTGTAAACATCTAAACTAGCACATTAACTGTTCTGCCTACCATTGACCAACTTTTTGATATGTTTGTTTCCAGGAACACCTGTCTGGTTCTTTGTGAAAATTGCTCCAATTCGAAATGAGCAGGATAAAGTGGTTTTATTTCTTTGCACTTTCAATGACATAACGGCTTTCAAGCAGCCCATTGAGGATGATTCATGTAAAGGTTTGTCTTTTTTGCAATTATATATTTATGCTGCTTCCGTTTGTTTGCCCTGGTCTTGAAGGAGCTGAAGTCCTTTAAATACCAAAGCCAAAGAATTAGATGTTAACACAGCTTGTAGCTATGCCACCAGGGACTGAATTTGTGCAAGGAATGGTTGCTGCTTTCTTCAGCGAATTGGCTCTGGCCTGCACTGGAAAGGGTCATTGCTAATGAAATGCCCAAGTGCTCCAGGAAGCAGAGTTTACTTAGCAAATAGGTGCTGCTCTTCCTTTTAAATTCATTATTAATCCACACTCCAGCACAGCTTTCAAGGAGACACAGTGTTGCTAAACAGTCTCTTTGATGTCAGAGGGAACCTAGGGGTCTTTGGCCCTGTACAAATTGTGCATGCCAGTATGCAAAAGCTGAGGAATTAACCCTGTCTGAGTCTAGCAAAGATCTGAATAATTTCATTCTGCCTGGCTTGATGTTACTTATCAATATTATGGGATTCTTTATATTGACATTCTGGACTAGTTTCCTTTGACCTATATGAAGAGATTGCCATCATCTTAAACTGAATCAGGTTTAAGCTGTGCTGGTGAGTGAAGTAGCATTGCTGTGTTTGGCTGTTAACCCTTTGCTGAGTTACACTCTGGAAACCTGGAAGCCAACTCATCTGTGGCAGCAGCATAAACTTGTACTCAGGTTCAGATCCTGTCAGAAATAGACCTTTTGTGCTCATAAAGAGAATTACAGACACTTGCGTCCTCTGGGGCAAAAAAGGACATAAGTTCTCCTGTTGTTTGCATTTTTGTCGCATTTAATAATATTTGTAGTATTAAATTAAACAGGAAACTTACTGTGAAGGTGAACTGATTTATGTTTATTCTCAAAATGTTATTCTTTAAAAATGTAGTTTCTCAAAGTGGAAACACCTGTTACCATGAAAAAGGAAGTACAACCTTGACAAACATACCCTCTTCCAAGCTATGTGGGTTATTTTTTTCTCTTTTTAATGCTATTTGTTTAGTTCTTCATCACTTTAATAAAGCCACAAAATGTATCTTGTCAGAAGGGTTGGGTCTACGGTATTTTTTTCTCTGCCTACTGGTTTTCACTGTGTCCTGATGAGGACTGACAGCAAAGATAAATCAGTGTGATGCAGTAAAGCTGATTTGTTTATTTGCTGGGAGTGAAGGCCCTTGCTTCATTTAGATGATAAGCTGGATTTTTAGTCGGGGGTGGTAGCTGTGCCTTTTCTCTTTGCTTTCACAGAAGAGCCTTAATGTGATAGTGATACTCTTGTGAAAAGATTTTGTCCTTCGCTTTCAACAGAAGGAAACACTGAAACTTTTTTGTTTTCAAGAGAAGTAAGTTGAAAGAAGGGAACTTTTTTTTTTTTTTTAAGAAAAAAAAAATCCTCTTGGATCTTGAAATGCTGTTCTTAGAGGGATCACGGTAATTCTTAGCAGTGTTTCACATCTTAAGCAATATAAGCACTAAACCTACATATAAGTGCACCAACTTGCAGAGGAGCAAAATTTCTTCATCTGGCCCATGGAAGCTGGCTAAATGACTTTGAAAAGTTGCAGACAGAGCAGAGCTGGACACATTATTTAGAGGCCACTGATTCAGAGCTCTGTACTCCTTTCTTGAGTGCTATGATTCTATATACAGAAGAGTTCATGCACTAAATGAGTCTTCCAAATATTGTTTCTGAATCTCCTAAAATTAATGAAGTTGCACTGGTTTCATGCTGGTAAAGAGTTCTTTGTGGCTGTATACACAAATTAAACATGATCTAAATGAAACTGCATGTTCTGTTCTAATCCTTAATTTATCCCCTAAGCCTTTCTTTCTTCTGTAAGTTACTTGCTATAGGCTAGCTTTGGAATTTTGTTGCATGCCTCTCAGGAGGTGATATTCTATCAATTACTTGATGGGTAGATGAGCAATTTCTTGGAAAAGAAGAGCTGATTTGTCAAACAATTAAAGAATTTCTCATGCCTGACCACGTCTTTCATACTAGATTTCATTGTGCAATTGTATACTGTGAGGGGGGGGAAAGGCAGGTATGGAGTGTCAGACAGTTATCTGCAGTGAGCTCTAGGATTCTTGGAGGAGAAAAACATTATTGGAAGATCTAAAAAAAGTAAAATTGTATTAGCTTCCTCTACGAATCATTGCTTCTGCAGACCTGAGCTTTGGAGAGGGCATATTCTTTGCACCATGTCCAACATTATGTAGGAATTTTGTAGAATGCTGTTGAAGCATAGCAGTTTTTGTAGGAATATTTCTCATAATCTACAACCAAATGAACTCCCAACCTGAAAACCTAAAACTGTCAACTTAGAGATTTATTGTTTAATTGAAACAACTGATTTCAATTGATTGAAAACAATTGATTAACTGATTGTTAAATCAATTATTTTTCCTTCTTTCACCTTCAGTCAGCTTTTATCAACTACTTTTCTTTTACCGTGTTTATATGTGAAATCCTTTTCCTGTGCATATGACCACTTAATATGTAGCAGGCCGCCTGCAGATGCCGACATTTTAGTAACTTATGTGCTATTTGCATTAGTTGCAGAGTGGCATAGCATAAAGTATTTGTTTTGAGTTTTTCAAAATCAATGCCTGTATGTCTGTGTAGAGAATAATGTTATGTAGTACATGAACATGGTCATTTGAAGAGCAACTAATCTGTCAGGCTAAACCTACTTAGCTGTGGGATATCTTAGTTTTCTATCACCTGCTGGCAATTTCAAGCATGATTGTTCAGCTGCAAATGATGTAGTGACTCCTTGAGTGAAAAGCATTGATGACAGGTGGCTGACTTGCACACAAAAAGGAATAGGCATCTTTTATCCAATGGTGACTGAGAGACACAAGGTCCCAGTACCATTTTTCAGTCTTAATATTTTTTTTTTTATTAATAATATCAGGCATTGGAATAAATTAAATAAAAACGTCTTGTAAAAAGTAGGCTTCTAATTGTAGTCTCTTTGTTAATTGATTCAGATAATTTAGAAGATGTTTATTTTATGACTGCCATAGAAGTTAAGTAAATTTGCTTTTAAGTACAGCAGCTTTAAAAATAGTGCATTCTAAATAAAGCAACTTAAAAATAGTGGGTCAGTGATGTTGATGATATAATATTTTTAAACAGCCTCTTTCCACTCTTCCTTGTATACTTGTCCCTTTAAAAAAAATCAGGAAAAAGTAGGTTTACTTGAATAGAAGTAGGCAAAATCGAGCTATAGCATAGCTAAATTTGGCTTGTGAAGTGATAGGCCACCTTCTTAGCTAAATGTTAGAGTATATGCTATATTTGGAATTCATGCATTTTGTCTGTATATGTCTTTTTTGGTTTGAGATCTAACACACCAAGTACAAGATGTTTGAGAATAGTGTATAAAGTAGAATGCATCACTTTATGAAAACATTAATTTGTGCAGACAAATAGAATCTCTGCCTGCACTCCGAGTAGCCAGTAAGAAGTTTGCTCAAACAGATTTTGCAAGAATACAATGTGAACATATTCAGATACATATGTGCTGCTTTATAAAAGTTTGGAAAGTATGCTTTGGGTCCTTATTTTTGCTTTTGATACTTTGTTTTTATACGAAAAGGTGATCAAATTCAACATCACTGAATCATATAGGAGAATGGTTGTTAGCCTCCTAGCTATTGTAACCTCTTGTGCTTTGTAGCAATCACCAGTTATCATCTCCTCTGCAGAAGCGGCTTTATTTCATTTTGCAGCTAAGCTGTCCTTTGCATCACAAGCAGGGCTACACAAAAAATAGTATTTTGATTGCTTCCTTCATCTTAATTCAGTGAAAACTCCAAGTATTTTTTTTTCATTTCTGTTGTGTGGTTTTTTTCCTGTCTAATTTTTTGTTCTCTTTTTAACAATGTATTTATATGAGCAGAGCCAGTGTTTGAAATATTTTGATTAAGTTATACTCTACTTTCATCTAGATGAAATGTTTTCTTAAAAAAGGAAACATGAAAGGGAAGTGGTGAGTATATTAAAAAACTTTGGTATGCTTTCCCAGTCCAGATGGAAAAATAAGACAGTTTTAGCCATGAAGTTTCAAAGGGAAGGAACATTAGGACTGCAGAGAGGCATGATGGATGTAAGCAGGGATCTTTGATGTGCAAGAAAACAAAGGTGGTTTGCGTGAAGGCAAGAACTACTAGAATCCCGATTTACTTGCATTTACACAGTTCTGTGTGAACAATAGACCTGTGACCGAATGAGCTTATTCTGTAGCAGGCAATGGCTCCTTGTTCTAACTAGGGATTGTGTAAGTCAGAGATCAGCAACGTGAAAACAGGGGTTCTGTAACTGCCCCAGTTCCTAATGTTTGAATTTACGAGTCATCATGATCAAATTGAGGAGAGTGGTAGGAAACAAATAAGCCTAGAAATAAACAATAAATGTTGTTGTGGATTGAGTATCAATAGATCATGCTCACCTCAAAATACTGAAAATTGGTTTCTTCATCTTAAGAGCATTGCTAAATGAAGCCTCATCCCTTAAAGAAGTCTTGATAAGTTAAACATCACATCACAAAGGTGGATTTCAATGCCATGTTTTACCATGAAACAAAGCTCAGGGGACAGCTTTTGTCCCTGTTGTAGGCATCTTTCCTTCTTGGGTGTTCTCAGAAGCAGTTTCTATTCAGCTTTTTGGAATGGTGGAAAACTGAAAGAGCATCATGGAATGCAGGACAGCACTGAAATCAGTGCTGTTAATCTTGAAGGCTCTTCATCCTTTTGAAGCTGGAGATGCTTTAGTGCCATCTCATTGCTTTGTCCCTACATGATGTTTTTTGCAGAACTGAAAAAGGAGACCAAACAATGATAAAAATGGGTTAGAATCAAAGACACAGAGGCACAGGCAAGCACAACCATGGGGCTGACATCCAGCTTCAGGTTTTGTTCCTGAATGCCAAGCTGTCTTCTCTGCTACGTGAGCTCTTGTCTGTTTGAGGAATACATATGCCTATATGAGAATCACCTCAAGTCATTAGATTTAAATCTAATTTATATTTTCTGTATTTCTAGAGGAAAAGAATAGATGTAGGGATATGCCAACTGCTTGTGTTGAAAGAGAACTCCTAATCCATATCATCTGGTCCCCCTGTTCTGGCAGGACTAATGCAAATATATTCTTATACCATTCTCAAACCTAGTTTCTTGTCTTGGAAATCTCCTTCTTCCTGTAATCAGCTCCATGACCCTTACAATTTAATGTTTATGTTCTCTCCTGTGGCTTAAGTCACATTTGACCAGTCTTGCTGTAGGCTGTGTCTGTCCTTAGGCTTCTGAAGGAAAAATTGCAATGAATTCAAGAGGTCTTTTCAAGCACTATTGGAGAAGTTATCATTCAATAGGATTAGTACTGGCATTCCCTCGTTTTCATTTTCTTGTTCCTATGCCACAATCTGCAGGTCTACTATAATTATACTTTGAAATTCCCACATTTTTTTGTCTTCCTTTCATTAAAAAAAAAAAAAAAAAAAAAAAAAAAAGCAATAGGAGGAGGAGAGTGTTCTGTCCTAACGATGAGATTCATACACCTGGAATCTTTGCACAGTGATTCAGTGTCTGTATTTTGGGATTTCTTCACACAATGGCATGTGTAACTTCAAGCTGAGCTCCTGCATGTAGTATCGAATGTATGGAGGGAGTTAGGGTATATACTTCCAGCCTGCCACTTCCAGATCAGCAGTGGTTCAAAAAGCCAAGCTAAAAAGCCCTGCCCCTTGACACAGTTAACAAACAGTTCTGTTGCTTTTAGGTCAGAGTTTGGAGTATGTGGTGAGAGGTCTAATGTTCAAGGGAACAGCTCTTTTACGTACCATTTAGGCACCCACAAAGGAGGTTTGCAATGTGTAGGGCATGGGAGGTGCTTATGGGGGATGCTGAGGACAGAGGAATGGGTTAAGCTGTACCTTTCAAAAGGACATGGCTCTTGGGAAGAGGGAGAGGTACCCAAAGGTGCTCAGCATTCATAGCCAGAAACCACGCCACAGAGACGCCTGGTAGTGCTTTTGTGCAAGAAAGCTCAGGTGAGGTGTTTCCTTTTCCTCCCCTCTCTGTGTCTGAATATCTCAGTTCTTAGAAAACTTGATGGCAGAAAGAAAATACACCCTGAAAGTTTATCCTCAGGTTTTGAACCCAATTTTGAATCTTCAGGAAAATGCCCTACCCACCCATCTGTTTTGAGTTGGTAAAAGGGGCTCTCTGTGTTAGCTGGTGTTAGAATCATAGAATCATAGAAAGGTCTGGGTTGGAAGGGACCCCAAGGATCATAGAGTTCCAACCCCCCTGCCACA
>KL277043.1:0-13138 GCA_000699545.1 Podiceps cristatus | reverse complement strand
AGAGGGGGAGAATCTTTTCAGTAGAGACAATGGTGATAGGACAAGGGGTAATGTTTTAAGCTGAAACAGGGTAGGTTTAGATTAGTTGTAAGGAAGAAATTCTTTACACTGAGGGTGGTAAAGCACTGGAACGGGTTGCCCGGAGAAGTGGTGGAGGCCCCATCCCTGGCAACATTCAAGCCCCGGTTGGACGGGGCTCTGAGCAACCTGATCTGGGTAATGGTGTCCCTGCTCACTGCAGGGGGTTGGACTAGATGGGCTCTGGGCGTCCCTTCCAACCCAAAACATTCTATGATTCTATGAAGATGGAGAAAAAGAAACATTTTCTTCTGTCTCAAATACATGAGCTATCAAATTTTGTCTGTAGAACTCATCATGAAGAGCAAATTTAAATTTTTATTTTCTCAGGTATTTGCACACACAAAATTTTGTATTTCCAGGCATAAGAATTTATGCCTTAAAAGCCTATGTATTAACTTAAATTACAATAGAAATGTATCATAATTCACTAATTAATCAAAAGCAAGCAGGACAGCTCCAGTTTAGAGTACTCATAATTTATTATTTTTTTTTTTAAAAAAAAGATTTATAAGATATCTAACTGAATACAATAAAATAAGTAGCAAGCTTCTGGGTATCATAATACAGTTACAAATATTCCGTAAGTACATGAAAAGATAATGTTAATTGAATCACAGAATCACAGAATGGACGAAACTGGAAGACACCTCTGGAGATCATCTAGTTCAATGGTCCTCCTCAGAGTAGGGTCACCCAGAGCAAGTTGATCAGGGTTGTGCTCATTTATTTTGGAATATCCCCAAGGGCCGAGGCTCCACAATCTGCTTGGATGAGTTCCTGTGAATAACCATCCTCACAGGAAAAAAAAAAAAAAAAGAAAAAGAAAAAAGCGGCACATTTTTCTTATGTTTAAGTGGAATTTCCTGTGTTTTAGTTTGTGCCCACTGCCTCTTGCTCTGTCACTGGGCACCATTGAGAAGAGTCTGATTCCCCCCATCAGTTTGTACACATTGATGAGATCCTCATGAGTCCTCTCTTCTCCAGGCTGAATAATCCCAGCTCGCTCCGCCTCAGCTCATGCCACAGGTGTTCCAACACCTTCATTGTCTTCACCGTCCTGCACTGGACTTGCCCCAGTGATGGATGGACTTTCTCTCTTGTACTGGCAAGCCCAGACCTGAACCCAGCACTCCAGATGTGTCTCATCACGACTGAATAGAGGGAAAAGTTCACTTCCCTCAACCTGCTGGAGAAGCTTTTCCTAATGCAGCTCAGGATACTGCTGGCCTTCTTTGCCATGTGGGCACATTGCTGGCTCATAGCCAGCTTGTTTACAATCAGAATCATCAGGTTCTTCTCTGCCAAACTGCCTTCCAGCTAGCTGGATCCAACTGTGTGCTGGTGTATGGGGTTATTCCTCCCTAGGTAGAGAACTTTGCATTTGCCTTTGTTGAACTTCATGATGTTCCAGACAGCCCATTTCTCCAATCATCTGGTGTATCACCCACTTCTCCCAGTGTTGTATTGTCTGCAAACTTGCTGACAGTACACTCTACCCCATTGTCCAGATCGTCAACGAGGATGTTAAATGTTATTGATGCCAATATCAACCCTGGGGTACACCACTTGTGGTGCCAGCTGGACTCCATACCACTGACCATAACACTTCAAGTCCAATGATTCAGACCATTTTTTAATCACCTCCCTGTCATTGGTCTAGCCCATACTTCATCAATTTGTGTATGAGGAAGTTATGGGAGACAGTGTCATAAGTCTTGCTAAAGTTTGCATCCACTGCTCTGCCCTCATCCACTGAGCCAATTGTCTCATCGTGGAAGGCTATCAATCACGTCAGTCAGGCATAATTTCCCCTTCATAGATCCATGTTGACTACTCCAAATCAACTTCTTGCCCTATATATGTTTGGGATTTGTTTCTTGATTGGTTGTTTCATCAGTTTCACAAGGTGAGAACTACACCAATCTGTAGTTCCCTGGATCCTCCTTCTTGCCTTTCCTGAAAATAGCATAGCATTTTCTTTCTTCCAGTCCTCAGGGACTTCCCTTGATCACCACGAGCTTTCAAAGATGATTAAGACTGGCCTTGCAATGGTATTGGCCAGCTCCCTCAGCACTTGTAGGTATGCCCATTCTGGTCCCATGGACTCGTGCATATTCATTTAGTTTAAGTCGTCCCTAACCTGCACTGACAATAAGCATTCATTGCCCCAGACTTTGCCAATGGTTTCAGGGACCTGGGACTGCTATGGCAAGTCTTACACCTGGAACAAGTGAGATGAATAAGGCATTGAGTGTCTCTGTCTTCTGCTTCACCAAGAACAATCTTAAATTATTGGGGTTTAGTTATGAATTGTGTTCTATTGCACACAGTGCATCCTGCATTAGAAGAAATTTAAACACCAATGTTTTCACATTTCAATATACAAAATATTGTAGAACATAGACTTAAACATAGTTGGTTTGGGACTTGTTCTATGCAACATATTGATTTTTATGAAACATAAAAATCTAAGTTACAAAATTCTATATGAAGATAGTTTTCCTTTCATTTAGCAAAATAAAAAAGCTGACCTGTTGAATCAGTAAAATGTGTCCAAAACTGTTGCTTATTTATTCAGTTTCTCCAATAACAGTCCCATTTACATTTTATGGAGTTCATACCTGTATTGCTGAGTTAACTGCAAGGTACAATATTGCGATTGCTGTTGTGTTTGGGATATGTTTCTACTTAGATATCAAATACTTTCAAGTGTAATCCTTCCAAGATCATGAGGTTTGATTTTATGTCACCCAATTTTAGACTTCTGCTATCTAGACACCTCTGTTTCAATATTCATTTAGACTGCTTTCAGAGCCTTTAGAAGGAAAGTGGACTTATGGAGGACAATTCATCTTACATGTATTAGATGTTTCCATTAGGATGAGACCACTCATGGGAAAAATACTGATTTTTACCTTCTTAATAAAATTGGTAAAAATCTCCTTTTTGGCATAGAAATATGACTTTTGCTGTTATTACAAAAAATATCATGTGGTAATAAGGAAACAAAGGAGTATATTGTTAGCAAGCAATTCTGAGATTAAAAAATTGACAGCAATATTCTCCTACCTTTTTCTCTTTTTTCCTTGTTTGACAATGCTAATAAGACAAATGATTATCTTTTCAATTTGTCTGGCTTCTGGGTTGTTGCTCACAAGCTAACCCTCCTTTGGCTTTTGTCTATAGTGAATAAGGTTAACCTCGAAACATTAGGGCCAAAACCAGTGGTAATAAAGCCAATTATATGTATATTAGGTTCCACTTCATTGTTGAAGAACTTTCTGTAAGTAAACTTTTTTTTTTTTTTTTTTTTTTTTTTTTTTTCTGTGTAAAGTGTCCAGTTGTCAGGTTTTTTTGGGTTTTTTTAAACATTTTTTCTTCAGATAAAGGAATTTACAAATGGTTGAAGGTGAACAGTCTTGTATCATGGAAAATGAAAGTAGGATGGAAACTTCGGGAAAGAAAAGGCTAAGACATTGTTTTAAGAAACCCACAGTTGAGAAAATGAAAGTCACAGAAAATCATAGGCAAGTCTACCAGTCGCAATGCTGATACCCTGATAAGAGGTAAAAGTAATTTATTCACAATCTTTTCATTATAACAATGAAATTTATGTTTAAAGACTTTTCAAACAGTTATGGACTGAGATCCACTGCCTAGTGGCTGAATGTATCAGCCGAACAAGTGGTCCACATCTTTAATTTTGTAATCCTTTGAAAAAAAATTACTATTTTACTACTAGAAAGAGAAAGATTTTATTTTTTGTATCATGATTTCAATAATAGTATACTAATAAAAAAAGGGGCACCAAAAGCCATTAAGTTACCCTCTTTCATTATAAAAGTCACAGAGGAAATACACTACAAAATTTTTTATCCTTGGATGCTGTACTTTCAGCTTGGAAATAAATTAATATTGTTTTGTATTCATTTTCTTTTTAATTGGTATATTTAATATATTAAACAAAATCAACTAATAAATACATATGAAGCTACAAGATAAAACACAATATCCTTGAAGCATAAATTATAACTTTTTATAGGAAGAAAATGTTTCTTTAGACTTTTTTCTTGGTCTCCAATGGGATGAATACAGTAGTGGATAGGCCATCATTTGTCTTTAAATTGTCTGAAGTCCTTTCTACAAAGACAAATCGGACATGAGTTAGAAGTCAGGTGGGGTAATTTTAATGCGCCTATCACAGTGATATTTAATTAATGATGAGCAGTACAGAAGTGCAAATTTCCAATTGCCAGGTGTCTAAGAACTGAGACCAGGTATAATCCTAATACAGCCATTATGCCATTTAACAAGATATGTAAATAGCTGAAACCTTTTCGTCCAAACATAGCACGTTTCAGGGTTTCAGCCCATCTGTTTTTAAATGCATCATCTTGATGGTCTGTTAGAGGCTGATTCCACAATTTGAAGGTGACTCTGGCGTTCAGGACATTGCAGCTCAACTTTGTTATAACTTTGTTTCCAATGTATGCCTGTGCACTTCAGAGTTTTTTGTTTGTTTGTTTGTTTGGGGTTTTTTTGCCTGGTTGTGTGGGTGGGAGCATTCCTGTTTTCAAAGTTGCTGTACCCCAGATGAGTAAGACAAAAATTGTGTCTTTTCAGGGAGTTTTATTCTTCTTTTGTTTTGAATTGTGAAATTGGTTATTTTCAATATAGTAACTTTCTGTGTTAACATGCTGTGTGTGCATGAGTGTGAGATTCATCTTGCTTTTTCGTTTCCCTAGTTTCAGCCTCATTTTCTTCCATGCTTTTCTGTTTTCATGGCTGTGCCATAGCAGAAAATGACATAACATTCTGTTATTCATTTACATCTGAGATGCACGGAGTCATCTTCATCCCAAACATTAATTTATTGTATTTACTATAAAAGTTGTAGTGGAGATGATTGCAGAAATTTGTAATTTGTTCAATATATCAGTTATATATCTGGCTTGAATGTAAATTGATGCTAAGCATAATAAATGTTTCTTGAATTTTTTACTTTATGTGGTTAATTCCCTTGTAAAAACCCTAACAATCGCTGCCATAGGTGACACTTCATGAGTCTAAGGAGGTAGTGACAAGACATATCCCTTATGAGTTTGGGAGAATGCTACAAAACCAAATTCTCTTGAATTTTTAATGCAATGTCAAAGGGCATTCATTCTACTGCTGCTAAGACATGACAACACATAAAACATAAGCTAACAGCAAACACTTATCAGCAGTTAACCAAATTATTCTTTAGTCTGATTATTAGTCATGTGATAGCATATTTAAGATATAATCATCGACATTATACTATACCAGGTACAAGAAGTCATCTACGTTCTAAAGAAAAGAGCTTTTAGTTAATAACAAAATCAGTAATCATGCAGAAACTTTGCTTCCCATTAGTAATGGATAATTGTCATGTTACCATTACTCAGTAAAGAATCTCAACAGACCATACATTTTTAATGTGATTTTGGAAATATTAATCTGTATCAAAGAGTAATATCAGTGTTTAATGCTCTTTCACAGACCAAATCTTGATGAGTAATGGAAGAAAATATTTTGGTTATTTGATTGGATTCCAAATAGCAGTTCAGTTTGGCAAGATCCATTCAAGCTAAAGGCAAAGCTGGAGCTGAACTTGGCAAAGGATGCCAAGAACAACAAGAAGGGCTCCGTCAGGTACATCAGCCAGAAAAGGAAGGACAAAGAAAATGTACCCCCATTATGGGCAGTACTGACAAGCTGAGGTACTCAACGACTTTTTTGCCTCAGTCATCACTGGTAACCTCTCTCCCACACCTCTTGAGTGGATGGACTGCACGATGGGGTCTGGGGGAGCAAAGTGCCTGCCACTGTAAGAGAATCATAGAATCATAGAATCATAGAATCATAGAATCATAGAATGTTTTGGGTTGGAAGGGACCCCCAGAGCCCATCTAGTCCAACCCCCTGCAGTGAGCAGGGACACCATTACCCAGATCAGGTTGCTCAGAGCCCCGTCGAACCGGGGCCTGAATGTTTCCAGGGATGGGGCCTCCACCACCTCTCTGGGCAACCTGTTCCAGTGTTTCACCATCCTCATTGTGAAGAATTTCTTCCTTACATCTAATCTAAACCTACCCTGTTTCAGCTTGAAACCATCACCCCTTGTCCTCTTGGACAAGAAGATCAGGTTCAAGACCACTTGAGGAACTCGAACATACATAAGTCCATGGGACCTGATGAGATGCATCCCAGAGTCTTGAGGGAATTGGCTGAAGAAGGTGCCAAGCCACTCTCCAGGATATTTGAAAAGTCATGGCAGTCAGGTGAAGTCCCTGGGCACTGGAAAAAGGGAAATGTTGCCTCCATTTTTAAAAAGGGTAAGAAGGAAGACCCTGGCAACTGATAACAGACATGGAGATGGCCCTGTCATCTCCATGAGGCCCTGAGGTGAGGCCCTGTCGGCCTCACCTCTGTGCCTGGGAAAGTCATGGAGCAGATCCTCCTAGAAGCTATGCTAAGGCACATGGAGGACAGGGAGGTGATTCCAGACACACAGCACGGCTTCACCAAGGGCAAGTCCTGCCTGACCAACCTAGTGACTTTCTATGATGAAGCAACTACATCAGTGGACAAGGGAAGAGCTGCTGATGTCATCTATCTGGACTTCTGTAAGGCCTTTGACACAGTCCCCCACAACATCCTTGTCTCCAGATTGAAGAGAGATGGATTTGATGGGTGGACTGTTTGGTGGGTGAGGAATTGGCTGGATGGTCGCGTCCAGAGGGTAGCGGTCAATGGCTCAATGTCTAGATATAGAACATAAGACTACTACCTAATGTTTATTTGTTTTCTTTTGTTGACCATTATTTTGTGACATCTTTTTTTCCAAGTCAGTGAAGAAGAACATCTAAGCAATGTGATTTACATTAGAAATGATAACTGGCAGCAACAACAACAACAAAACATATAAAAGAATATGCTGAACTTCCCCTTTCGCAGGGATTCCAGACAGAAAGATCTTTCAATTTTCTCAGCAAGTTCAGGCAATAATTTCAGTCATACTTTTTTTAGAGAATCTGGCTTTACAGAAGACTTACTTCTAGAAGTATTTGTCAAAATGAGGGAAGATTTGAATTACTTATAAGTATCTCAACTCTAAGGATAAGTTGGGTTATTTAGTATACAGGAAAAATGAATTCTTAACCATGAAGAACAGTGTGGGAGAAATCATGATGGTATTTGTGGGAGACAGACATAAGGAGAAGGGATTCTGATTGCCAGATGGTAAAGCATTAGCATATTCCATTGGCTTTTTATGTCATAATGTGGCTTAACACTACTATTCTACTTCTTACAGTTAATTTCATTAGAATCTAATCCCATTGTAAGTGCTGCTCAGTATTATAGCTGGGATACCATCTAAGGGTGTCCTGGTGGTAACACTGTTGCTTGTTCTTTCCTAAAAATAACCTTTCTGACAGAACATGAACAAAGTCAGGTGTTTGAACAAGCATAATCATTTTCCAAATCAGCTGAATTTCTTATATTTTGAAACTTAGACCCGGGGTAGATATTGCCTATAACTTTTTCCTGTTTAGGAAGTTGTGGGGGTTGGGGTTTTTGTTTTGTTGTGTTGTGTTGTGTTTTGTTTTGGTGTTTTGGTTTGGTTTGTCTTGGGTTTTCTGTTAAATTAATGCACTGTACATACCTATTTATTGCAGGTATTTTGTTTTTCCAAGTAGTGAAGATAGAAGAATTTTTCTTTAATTCTGCTCACAAGTCTGAAAAGACTATGAATATGAGAATATATATTTATATGTATATATTTTGTACCACAGAAAAATTGCTAGTTTTCTTAATGTATACATTACACTCTCAAAGATTAATTATGTATTTGCCACCATCTCCGCCCATTGTCAATCACTATGAAGTGTTCCCTATAGGCCCATTGAACATGGGCTCTCTGTGAAATGAAGCATTGCACTCAGGCAATTTGAAAAAAAATATTACCACCCTAGCAGATGGAACATCAGTAATTTAGTACTAATCAGCTCAACTGGTTTTACAGAGTTTCTGCCTTTAATGTTCTGTGGCTTCATTGTGTGTGATTTACATCTGACTTGTGTGTAGCTTCAAAGGCAGGCAGCTATCAGTAGTTGACTGATAGTATCTCTCTATCATTAGATCTACCTTGTAAAGCACTCCTAAGATTTGGCGACCAGGAAGACACAGATTTTGCATCAAACCTATAAAATGAGTTTCCTTATGCTACACTGAACTGTGATTAGGTAGATAAAGGGCAGTTTGCATTGCAGACCACCAAGAAACCATGCTGTTATCCTGTCAACTTGCAGGGCTGAGAAGACAGATGAAGACAAATAGTATATTGCTGAGCCACCTTTGCCCAGGCAGAGGTGAATGAAATGTCAAAGTTAGGGTCTTTCCTGGATTATACCAGCTGCTGTCTTTTCATCAGAGCATCAGTTACTACAACTGTTTGAATTGTGATTAATATCACCATCTTTTTCTCAAAGCTGTTAAAATTTGCCTTTCATATAGGGCTATACACCACTTCAGGGAACTGAAGACCATAACTGATTAATTTCTTCAATGATTTATTTTTTTCACTTCAGTTTTACTGAATATGTTGTACCAACTATAGTACTGACCTTTAACAGACAAGTATACCTGCCAGACTAAATTTACCTGTGCATACTGCTGTCATCATAGTAACTGAGAACGTATTGTCTTCTTGAAAGAAGAGTATAATTTTTTAATTATTCATTCACACTTGCAAATTGAAAACCTGTGGAATGAATAACTATATGTGTGCATGTGTGTGTATATATATATATATTTGTATACACCACAAAATCCATATAATGCCATATGTAGACCTGTGTTTAAAAATGCTTCTGTTTTTAAATTTTGTACTGGAAGTTAACAACAGCATCTGAAGAACTTTCAGCGTTTAAGTTTTGTGCCGATAGAGGCACAATGCTATTACTTACTGAAATTTTCTTCCCACGTATATTTTTCTATTTTTAACATATTAATAATGCTACTTTCCTTGGTACATTTATAGGAATACAAATAACTTGTAGAGATGTAGAAGATAAGACTCAACTAAGACTCAATGTTTTTACAAGTGTGGGAAGGTCCTAGTATATCTAATTCAGGCACTTGGACCTGTGCTTTTAAATTACTGGTAAAACAGTTCTGGAGTCATTGTTAAGTTCCCAGTGCAGTCAATAGAAAGAGAAAAGAGTATTTGAAGGTCACCAGGGAGAAATTCTGAGCCCAAACGTAGATGTTTTCAAAGGTTATATGTGGACTTTGTAGTGCTTTGAGGGTTGTTTTAGTTTTTTTTTTTTGTTTTTTTGGTTTTTTTTTTGTGTGTGTGTGTGTTTTAACTCCTGTACAGGTAAGGTTAATTTACTTCCATTCATACTGACTATGGCCCAAGCAGTTCTCTTGACAATAATGAAACTTAACTGTAGACTAGTTGTTACTATGAGAAAGAATGTCAATGGGGGACCAGTCTGGTATTGCCTCATTAATGATGACTAAATTTTTATTCAATAGAATTCACTTCAGAAATTCCCTTTTATGTCAGTGGGACTAGGTTTTGGCATTTCTCTCTTTCACATATTTGCAGAAAAAAAAAAAAAATAGGGTGTTAAACCAGATGTGGTGATCTTAAAAATCATAGCATTCTCTGACTGCTCCCTGGTTATCAAGGTTTGCAAAATAGGACTCTAACTCTTTTTAGCATAACCAGAAAAATATACAGAAGGAAAGATATGAGAAAAATGCTAATCAAATGTTTAGATAAATACTTTGAAAAGAATTCCAGGAAAAGAAAAGTATAGTGCTTACTTGTGGAGAAATAAACTTTTTTTCCCCAGAATGTGAGGGTTGAGGCCACATCAAATACTAAAAGTGTATGTGTTGAATATCAACCTTGAAACCCATCTGTCTTATAGCCTTTCACTTGCTGTGTTAGAGACAAGACTGCATTATTGGGAAAGAAACAAAACAACAACAAAAAAATGCACATAAACTTTCCCTGACCTTCAGGGAGCAAACTGAGTTTTGACTTCTTCAGGAAGCAGTTTGTATTCTGAGAAACTGAGAAATTAAACAAACGTCTATTCAATAGAATGTAAATTTGTCAATATGGCATCCTTGCCTCATGGAGGGAAAATATGACTTTGGAAAGCAAATTGCCTGCTGTTAGGTGCCTTCTGAATTGGGGAGGAATGTTTTCTACAAGGCTGTTTTTAATAGGCAGAGTGCATGTTTCAGCCATGTGTCAGATGAAATTCAGAAGTTAATTAAAGCAGAAGTTTTCAAATGTGCATGGTAAGACCAGTAAAGCTTCTATAAGAAAGGTAGGGGATGGGACAAGCTTTTTGAGGGGTGACCTTCTTCATTGCACCAATTCCATAGTGGGTAGCTGTTATTTTGTCTTTCCTTTTTCCTCAGTAAATTGCTCTTTTAAATATCACTTACAAAACCAGGTGGTCTTATTAAAGCCAGGTACCAAATCTGTAGGACACACAGCCTGGGTATGACCATACCCTTCATTATATTCCATTGTGGTTTTTTTCCTTCTCAGAGACAAACAAATTATTTCAGATGATTAGGTAACAGCAATAATTCAGAAGAAAAGAGAAAGATCAACAGTCATGGGAAATCTTTCCAAGTGAGCCACTCTACCAAAGAACCTCTATTTGTTAAAGATAAGCAGCAAAAAAATGGCCAGATGTGCCTATTCTTTAAGTTTTTGTGCTTCTGAAACATTTCATCTATGAAAGATTCTGATATTAACAGCTCTAAATCAGAAAGCACTTGCTGTTTACAGGCCATTGGGAACTTTTCTACCATGTTGTATTGACGTGCATTAGCTGTTAAGAATTTTGGTAGGAGTACTGAAGATTAGCAACGGTGTTTCTCAGTTAAGCAATGTGTAAGTTGTGTCCATACTGTGTATACTTCTGAGTCTTTTGAGGTGGGTAAATGTCTAGGAAAAGCTCTGTTAAAAATAAACAAATAAATAAATAAATAAATAAAAATATCTGGATTCTAGCAGGTGGTTCTCCAGAAAAAAAGATAATTAATTTTGTGTATTGCAAAGGCACAAAAGAACCCTTATTGATAACTAACTCAATCTAAAAGATTACATTTTACCATAATTGCTCCCTATCCTGTTATCTAACCTCCACTTGGCCCTTCTGGCATTTTCTGCCACATGTATTTTTGCTTACGTATGAACAGAATATGGAAAACTTAAAAGCAATCCACTAGTTTATTAGGGAGAAAATTTAATTAGAAGAATCTCAGATAAGATGAGAATTGCACACAAGAAGCAAAATTGTTTTAGTATTACTATTTAAATACTTTATAATTACTTGTACTATTTTATTATTGGCTGTATTATATCTCCCCTAAAATCTCACAGTGTGCTCAGCAGGTCACTGGTATCAGAGAAATCCCCGTGGAACAAGGATGGTTTGAAGACATTTAAAAAATAGTTAATAATGTGACAATGAGAAGAAAATGAAAAAGGCAACAGCTAGCAGTAACAAAGGTTGTAAAGCCAAGAGGTAGTTGTGGAAATTTTAATAACTCTGCATACAGAAAGTAGAGAAAATGTAAGGAGGAACATGGTACCAGAAGAAAACTTCTGCTTAGTACTTGACATGTCATCCACTTTTCATTCAAGGAGTGAGAAGCTAAATGAAAATGTAGCTATGAAATTTTTTTCATTGAATTTATTTTCTTATTTCATTACATGAAGATACTGATTTTTTTTTAATTCAAGATAGATCAATTATGCTTATGAAAAGTGACAGGCAATGAAAACAGAGTTTTCAAAAGCACTCAGCGATACCTTAATTGATTTTCCTTTGAAGTAAAGGATGAAACTCTTATCAAATCTGAAAGAAACTAGCTGAGTTAGGACAAGGGTGAATAATCTAAAAAAATCGTACCCATTTCTAAAATATGTTGTTGGACCTATGAAAATGCTCAAACAGCATTTAAATTTGGTTTTAATCCTGATGTTTTTTATTTTGAAGAGAGATCATGAAGTGGTTATATGGCACAGTTGCACATGATTAAAAAAAGAACCTTGCAGTAGATTTGCTCTTGACTATTGATATAAATTTGAGTTTCAATAAAATATATATTTTTAATGGCATAACTCCATAATCTCAAGCCAGGCATATGAATGCTGTAAAAGATCAAGATTGATCTTGTGTCAGTACTTAGACATTTTGTGTCTGACACAGTCTTGCAACCTTGCTGTCCTGTAATTGATGGCATGCATTGACCACCATGGCCAGCTTCAATGTCAGTGTCTTCTGGTAGTTAAGGTGAGTTAAGAAAAGCTACAAAAAGTAATTAGAAAATGTCAAGGGTAAGTGTCCCTGACACACAAATAGTCTGATTCTCCCGCTGTGAAAGATATTGTTGTGGAATCCAATGAGCAGCCTCATTAATGCTGCTAATTATCTCCTGCTGTTTTGAAATGTGCATTAATTTTTTTTTAAAGTTTGTTTAGCTAGGAATATGTCAAAAGTCACCAATAGCAAAACAAGGTCACTAAGTAAATGCAAAACTCTATGGTAAGATGAAAGCACGTGCAGACACCATTATGTTCTTCCATTCCCATTTATGTCCAAGTATAATTGCACCTAAAACCAACAGTGGGGTGTTTATATTGTTAATTTATTCTGATGTACGAAAGAAGGGGAATCTAAGCAAAGCAAAATTTTCAATTATATCAGACCTGTCTTTATTTCAGCAAGATGTTAATAGCTCCAGTGGAGAAAATGCAAACAAGCTTAGAAAAGATAAAGTACAGATATTATGAACCTGATTGTTTAGGATTGATCTTAATTAAACTGAAAAATATTAACAGGTATTGAAAATATGGTCAAGGATCTGTACTTTACTCCCAGAAAGGTGATAAAATTAAGAACAAGAAAGTTTTTCAGTGATCATTGAAAGTTTAATAAGACTTAATAATTTTAATATTTTTACTTATTATTTAAGATTATTTTTAGGA
>KL277042.1:0-23613 GCA_000699545.1 Podiceps cristatus | reverse complement strand
CAGTGCAGCTGCAGCAGGAAAAGGCAGAAACGTCGTGAGGCAGAATGGCTGATGGCCATCGCGGGCTGTTTGGTCGATGGGTGATGCCGTGATGGATGGGGCAGTGGTTGGGACCATAGAAGGTTAAATCCCAGCGAGGCCAGTTGCAAACCCCAGGTCTCGAGGCATCTCCGACTGCCCTCCAGCTCTGCCTCCGGGCAGAGACACCGCCACCACCATCACCCTGCTCTTCGTGAAGTTTTACAGACTGTCTTTTTAGCGCTTCATTAAAAGAGCTTTTATACTCCAACGACAGTGGTATAACCTCCAGTGTAATGATGGAGAAACATCACCTTCATCCTTCCTCCTTTCCTAATCTGTAGGCAAGGCCTGAGCTCTTTTCTACTCCTCTTTAGGAACACTGCCCTTCCTAAAGTTTTCATTTCATTACCTGACTTGAAAAAGCCAGGTGCGTGCTTTTCTTCTAACTGATTTTTGCAGCTCTGGTAGTTTACCACAAATTTAAACTAGCAATTCTGGAAATAATTTTGTTTAATAATGTTCCTGATATTCACCCTTGCTTCATGGTGGAACAGTCAAAGTCATTATGCACAGCAAGTATTCATTTCTGCAGTCAGATTTAGAGGAACTTGGACTATAAGATGCAAACACTACCTTTACAAATAAAAATGAGGATTTACAGAGTCTTTGTAAATGCATGTGGAATTGTCCAGAAATTGTTTGTAAGGGTCCTTCTCCCATGGGGAAGGGGGAGGGGGTGACAGCAACCCCCTTTTGTCCTAAGACCCCAAAGTTTGGTCTGTCAGCTTGTAATCAGAGGGGCCTTGTGCCAGCTGCATATAGGACTCTGAGAGTTACTTACTCCTCTCTTTCTTATTAATTAGAAAAGAAAAATAATTTATTTGCCCTCTGCCATTCCTTTCATGTCATACCATCATGCAAAGGATATCACACTTGCAAAGTTAGACTGAAATAGTACTTTTCATGAAAACTAAAGAATTTTATTGACTATCTAGTTACTATCCCTCTAAAATCTAGGGCTTCTGTGATCCCAGCTGACACGTCCGAGTAGTGCGATGTACACCTCAGTGATATGGCTTCCCCACAAAGGTTTACCTTGCTCATAGGCTCCTACCAGCCTGTTGGACTGAGGCTTAAAATAGAGCTGTCAAGACCACTTTCCTTGGAAGAACACGGTGCTGCTAAGCCACTATTCAGTAAAAAGGAGTAGACCTTCCAATGAAAACATTCTGTTTAACACAGAAGAAAACGACACAAAAAGTAACGAGTCAACAACTGGACATCTCTCCTTTTTGGTCTGGGTTCCTGCTGCGAGTTACCCTAAGGGAATCAACGGTCTCCCAATGTTAAAAACAAAAGAATAAATGTTATTCCTCCTTGCTTGCCTTGGGGAAAGATGATTTGATATGAAATTTGTTTGTTAGATGAGGCAAAGAAGCTTTTGTGACTGCAGCTTTTGCACGCGAAGATGTGGATGGGTCTGTGATGGCTCCTCACGCATCTCCCCGTGGCAGTCGCACTTTGCTTGCGTGGCTGCACAACCCATGAGCTCCGTGAGCAATGAGGCACCTCTGCCCGAGAGCTCGGGGCGGCACTGCCAGACCCTTGGCCAGGCACTGAGCACACCCTGCACTGTCCTGGGCTACCACATGTGGATACAGATGTGCAAGGGGATCTCTGTGCCCTTTGGGATATGGGCTCTCTGTGCCCTTAGCTACTGAAATCCCCCTGAAATCCGTGCTGTTTAAGCATCCGAATTCCTTTAGGTATGTTGCCATCAAACTAGACTGAGTTTTGGGTCAGAAAATAGTCTACTAGACTATTTCTGAGGCTTGTGAAGAAACAAGTAGGCAAAACAGACTCCTTGAGCAATTTCTTCTTCCCTCATCTTCCTGTGTCCTATTCTGCGTGGCACATTTGCAAGTGAGCTGCCTTGCTTCAGGGACTGTTAGGAATATGTTTTCATTTCCCTATGAAAATCTTACATAATATGTTCAGAAAAATGAAATATAATCCTTTAGAAGACTTATTTAGTAGGGATATTCATGGGGCACAGATGTGTATAACTCTTGCTGTGTCACTAGGAATTTGTCAAGAGATAAGTGATCAGCAAATGATTAGTCATCTCCCTATTAAAATTTCTTCATTGCTTTTCAGACACAAAGGAAGTAGGACCTACCATAAAGGTGCTTATGATTTATGTCTCAAGATAAAGAGGGATTAAAGGCTTTTATAAATATTGCTGTTAACGCATTTAATATCAATAAGACCTAAAGACCAGCCCATTACTCTGTCAAAAAAACAATCTGTTGGCTATGTCCTTTGAGATTTTAGGTACGACCTTGGAGTGGTTCTCATGAGCAAGTGAAAAACAGAAGTGGGCAATGCATAGGAATGGCAATTTCCTGTGTTAATTCTCCTAATGGGAGACAGGGTCATGCTTGGGATCAGGGCTCTGGGAACCCAGGGCTGCTTCTGCTGTCCTGCCCGTAACAGCTTCCCTCCGAGCTGTCCTGATGGGAGAGGAGAGGCCTGGGAGCAGAGCAAGCCCCGTACAGCCCTGCTCTGCTGCCGCATCCCCCGCTGCAGGCACAGCCCCTCACGGCCCCCTGGCCCAGGTAGCCAAGTAAATGAAGGTGAGAGCCCTGGATTATTTCCAGCTTGAGAGACTGTATTGTTACAGAGGGGTCTTGCAGAAAATGTTCTCCTTCTATATCTGGAAAAGGCAACATCAGCTCATCTCTCATAAAAACAAATGAAAGAAATAGCACTGCGTTTGGGGTTGAAGTCCTCCAAGGCTCACCTCTTCATAGCTTGCAGAAAGGTTTGCTTATAGTCCTGGAAGCTGAGCAGAGTTTCTCTTCAGACTCTTGGCTTTTTTCTTCTTAAATCTCTGCAAGGAGATTAAAATCCCACCATTTCCTCCCAGTTGCTAGAATCAGAATATAGCTTTTAGGACATCTTCCATTCACCTTCCCTCTGGTGCTACAGGTAACGCTGGTAAATAAATATCATTCCCATAGTACAGATGAAGAGGCCAAAAGAGCAAGTGACTTGCTCAAGGTCAAAGAGGAGGAGGAAATGACATTTTCTCTGGCCAATTTGCCTTCCCCTTCATCCCTCAGCACCTTCCTCCTCTTATATCACGTTAGTAGTAAATCTCAGATTTTGTCAGATAAGAGATGCTTTCAGCTGATGCGTGTCTCTGCCTTTCCAGTCCTCTAGGCATAGTGCTTGCAGAGCCAGCAAAACCAACACTGTCTGTTCTACAGGTCTGTGCCTCGAGGGAAGCTCTCCCACGTGCCGTAGCTGCTCTGACGCAGCTGGGAGCTCAGCAGGAGCCTCTCCCCGAGAGCAGACTCCGTTTGCCACCAGGAATTACCAGGGGATTACAAGGAGATGGTCTGAAAGAAGATAAACATGCACACACCTGCAGCAGACAACGCACAGAATGTAGCACACACACTGTGCGCACACCTACAGCACGATCGTGCATGAAAATTCAATAAATTTTACAAATATACCCTTCTATACAACTATTATTTTTTACTGAAATGGATTGAGAAGATTTTGTGCTGCCTTGAAAGCTGTGTTTCAGTTTTAAGAGGAGCTTGTTTCCCATAAGGCGGTGAAAGCCTTGCCTGGGTGCAGGTCCCCTTTCCTTAGGGTCTGGATCTGGTCTCCAGTGGAGAGCAGATGAGCAACCAGGCATGCATCGGCCTCAGGGAGCTGCAGAAGAGCCATCAGTTGGGAGCAGCCAACATGCACCCGCCGCAGCCCCGGCTGCCCCCGCTGCTGCTGTTGCCTCTGCCACCCCAGCCATGTCCTGGCTTCCCGCTCCCCAACACATCTGAGTACAGAGGTGGCTCTGCCACCCAGCAGTGTCTCTCTGCAGCTCTCCGCTAGCAGCACCGGCTTCCCATTAGTTTCAGTCAGTGATTTAAATTGGCTCAAGGAGGTTTTTTCGGCATGGGCAGGCTGGGCTGGGAGCAGCTTTCATAAAATAGGGATGTCAGCTCAAAAAAAAAGAGGTGCTCTGACCAGACATTGGAAACTGCAGCACGTTCAGCTGCTGTAGAAAACCTGGCCACATGGGTGTTTTAGACAGATAATTACAAATTAGTTTTCTTGGGCTGAGGTCTTAAATCCAGCCATAGCTGCCCCACTGCCAGCTCATGACTTTGTTTAAATTTTTATGAGCTCTTCAATGGTTATTAAACTTGGTCTACTTGCTATTCAGCACAAAATTGTCATAATATGTCACAAGCAGAGAGTATTTGAGGAAGAATAGACTCTGGCAACATGCAAGAGGGATGAGCCCCCTGGGCTCCCTGCAGCACCCTTAATGTTGGAGGTCCAGAGCCATCTCAAGGACCACAGAGGAGGTGGCACGAGCCCCTCTGTCACTGCCTGCCAGGGGCTGGTGCTTGCCGTACTGCGGTGGCATGGCTGAGTCAGGATGGCACAAGTCAAGTTATTTGCAGAATGAGTCATTCCAGAAGCAATTGTTTTCCTGAATGAAAACTTTCAAGGGAGTAGGGAAGACTTTGGAGTCAAATAAGGAATGAAGAAAGCGATGGAAAACCAGTGAAGTTGCTTGAAAACTTGTTGTTGATGGTTTGGAGCCACGTGGGAAAAAGGATGGGGCAGTAGGCTGAGATGAACACCTGGAAACGGCGAGTTGGGAGGTAAGGATGATGGCTTTGCTTGGTGTTGAATGGTGATTGTCTTGAGAATAAGAATGAAAGAGGAGATTACCACTGCTGAGTGAAATCTGCTATTTCCAAAATGTTCACTCCATCTAGGATTTATTTATTTATTTATTTATTTATTTATTAGCATTATTGCTCCATTTTCCTCTTTCATGCATGCTGAATCCCACTCCAGCATCCCAGCCCACAACCCCAGATGTGAGAGGTGTTTTAGGCACCTAAGCTTGGATGTAGACTCATCCTTGCTCTCCCAAATCCTGTGTATGATGACCTTTGTTGGATTTTTCTGAAACTGAAAAAGGTCCCTATGGAAACACTTTATCTCAGAGAACCTCAGCGTATTGTGGTCACTGCGCTGTGCCATGCACCAGGCAGGCTGCTGACCATGTCTGAATGAATGACTAACATTTGCTTTAAATTTTCTATGCTAATGGCAGCAGTGAGAGTGAAAATTGTTTAAACTTTCATGCTTTGCAGCTGTCCAGAGGGGTTTGATGAACCATTAAAGTGAAGCTTTTCTGTGTGTAAGATCAGGGCAAATAAAAACCAAGCTGCATTTTGTTTTGATCTGACACCAACATGGCTAAATTATACACGTCTTGGTGCAATGTCTTAGCTCTCCTCGGCAAGTCTCTGAGTTTTCTGATGAACAAATACAGATGTTAAGGTGATATGTAGCCTCATAGACCCATTTCAGCTACCCTATCCCCAAACCCAGCTCTTGCAATTTGGGATTCTTCAATCTGATTGACTTTAAGTGAGCCACTTCCTTGTGCAATGAGCTTTCTGATGTCTACTGCAGTTCTGTTGAACACTTTGATGGTCACTGCATCATCTTCTTCTGTAGAGTCCATTTTTTTCTTCACGTCTTTGCTTTTCTTTGAACATGAGCCTTTTGTGCTGTTGAGTTTTCTGTCTGGGTGTGTCATGTTGCCTTTATTCACTTTGAAGGTAATATTTTCAGGCCGATTTGGAAACAGTCTTTCTACATTCCACATTCTGAATTTATTTTCATTGCTTTTAAGTTCCTGCACAGATTTCCTCTGTAACTAATCAGCTCTGCCACTAATTTTGAACCTGGACCTCAGCTTCATTCCTGTGCCTTGCTTAGCTCAATCTTTCTGCCACAGCAATATCTTCAGTGCTCTCCCTACCACAGCCTTCCTCAGTTGTTATTTGGCCATTGGAGAATCACCAGCTGGGGTTTTCCATAGAGGAAACAAAAGAGTTTTGCATTTGATTTTCACAAGGTCACTAGAATGAGGTGACAGTAGTTTGGACATCACCAAAATGTCACAGCCTTCCTCAGTTGTTATTTGGCCATTGGAGAATCACCAGCTGGGGTTTTCCATAGAGGAAACAAACAGTTTTGCATTTGATTTTCACAAGGTCATTAGAATGAGGTGACAGTAGTTTGGACATCGCCAAAATGTCTGTTCAGGCCTTTGATCCAGAGGTGGGATGATGCCACTTTCTGTGCTACAAACTGCTGACTTTAATGAAAAGATGTTTTGTAAGCTTTAACAAATTTATGGAAGTGAATGCCTTTTGGCAAGGAGGAGGTAAATAACTTTCTACATAGAAAGTTAAATGTCAGATTTTAAAACCTTACACCCAAATGATTTCAGCCCCCAAGCCAACAAGTGCTTTTGAAAATCCAGTCTCAATATTGCATTGAACACAGGTAATGAAACTGTTTCCTAATATTGCTTTTCCCTGGGTTGTAAACACTGGAGACAGATACAAGAGGAAAGGAAATCAATCTGACACAGAAAGATGAGAAGATGAAACCTTCTCACTGCAGCAGGTGAAAAGTTGGAGACACGTTTGGTCCCGCTAAGTACTGTGCTTTATTTATATCAGATAAATTTCCCTTGAACCCAAAACTGTTCGTAACAGTAGACATGGCATAGGGAACTCTTTCAAATATTCTTTTCTACATATCCTTCACTGACATCCATCATCATTTAGAAGAAAGAAGATGAAAATTCCCATCAGACTTCTTTGTTTAACTGCTCTTACAGCTTCTGTTACTTGATGAGAGCTTAAGCGATACGTGCGCTGATCTGAGAATACCCTGTCCATCAGAGGAGTGTGACATCCATCCAGATTCACCTCAGAGGTGGTGCGTATCTATGGGGAAGGGGCATAAAATGCAGAGTTGCTCTTTGGTGGTTAGCCCGTTTAACGCAGAGGATTAACCAACATTTATTTATAAGGTCAAGAGCCTGTTTGTGAGACCGCTGATGCAGCGACAAAGCTTACCATTTGTTTGCCATTAAGATTCAATTTGTAATCTGTCATTAAAATACTCTTCTGTTCCCCAACCAACTGCTCCCAGAAGCTATGTGAAACTACCCGTTCCATACATTAATTTGCACCCACCTTGGATGCCTGCGAAGCAGACGGAGAAGGCAGTACATCGGGGGCAGGAAGCAGCAGCATCTGAGCTGCGGGGGCTCAACTGCCTTCCCGGGAGAGCTGGCAGGGAGCAGAGCCGGAGCGTCCGTCCACCTCCCACCGACGGGGTGCTGTCCTCGGGCTGGGCCCCACATGAGCCCTATACAGGGGGTCTCAGAGAAGCGTTCTGGGGAAGTATTTTCCTTTTTTGCTCCTTACGGCTCTCACTAAGGGTAATTCAGTTCAGCTCAAAGGACATCAGAGGGTGCCAGCCATAGCAGGGTGCCACCAAACCCCGCCGGCCTGCCCTGCGCGCAGTTATCTATGCCAAGACCGAATGTGGGCCTGGTCTGGAAGTCCCTTTAGGTTTAGTGTGGCCAATTCAAGCCACAACTTATTTCTGTCTTCATTTTTTTTGGACAATGACTTCCAGGCAAAACGCACATAAAAAATAATAGGTAGCTTGCAGGTTGGGCATGTCCCACCTGTACCTGATCTACGTGTCTGACACTCTTCCAGGCACGCTGACCTGCATGCTAAGAGCTTCTTTGGGAAGTTTCTCTAAGCACCATAAATGCGACAGCACATCTATTCCATCAGGGTGGAGAGCTCTGGTATGCATTTGTTTCAAATAAAAATAATATTGGGTGTGACAGGCAGTCGGTGTGGTCTGCAGTACCATATGGCTCCTCTGCCTTGTGCTCGCAGTAGGCAACAGAACTGGATTAGGCAGGTGAATCACCAAACCATCCATCTTTTGACCTTCAGGACCGTGTGCCACAAAGGGAATATGATCTACAGGAGCTCAATCTGCCGGCAGGCACAGCCTGCATTGAGGGGTGCTGTGGAAACTGTTTGCCCCCAAAAGCCATCCTGGAGGACACGTTTCTGAGTTAAGACACCTCCGCTGTGCCCTCCTCCCACATCTGGGAGGGATGTCGCTGCAATTCGCCTCTCTGGAGGAACAGATGCAATCCTTTCTCCTGCTAAGCATCACCGGAGGTCTCTGAGGAAGCTACACTGAATATGCTGCTTTGATTTTCTTTGGCCTCGTTCTACCTAATCAGCTAAACCAACCTGCTGATGAAAGGAAAGTGGGCCTGGCAGATTGAAAATGGGGCACTAGTAGTTATTTTTTTAATGTACTTCAGAATTCACAATATACTGGATCCAAATGATGATACCTGCAAGTGGGTCAAATCTCCTTCCCCTAAGAGGGAAAGGAGCAAAAAAACACTGCAAGACTAAATTTCTGCTCAAATTTCCAGAACAGTTAGGGTAAGCGTTTCCAGGGAGCAACAACTACCTAAGTGACATGGGTAGTTTCAGGAAGTGCATGTGGGACAGGCTCTGACAAGGGACAGTTGTCACACGAGGATACAGATGGTACTTCCAATGTCTGCACTGACTTCTACATGCGAATGCATCATCACTCACAGCGTAACCTAACCAACGATATGAGGAACCAGCATATGCCAGCCTACATACTGCAGGGCTTTTGAGGTTTTCCAGCTCTGCTGTTTGTCATCTTGGAGATGCTTTTTCTTAACCACTTCCCTGCTGGTCTCCCATGGGGCTCCTTGGCATTGGGATCTCCTGGTGGGCTGAGGTCCAGCCCAGAGCACTGCAGGGGACTCGTCCACCCAAAGATGTGCCTTTCCCCACCGAATTGCTGATGTTTCCTGGTTGCAGGTGTTGTTACGCACTTTCTGGGGAGCACATTGCTACTGGTGCTGGTGAGATGTTAATGTGCAAGTCTTCTAGGAGAAAAGGACAGTTTGGGTGACAGGAATAGCAATTTGTCTCTGCTGGGAATAGGGAAAGCAGCATTTGGCACCTGGGGGTTTGTCCTTAGTTTCTTTTTAAAGAGTCCCAGCCCTCCAAGTACATCTCCCAGTTTGTTTTCTCACTGTCTGAAAAATGGAGCACCATGAAACAATGCATAACAGACACCAAAACCAGAGCAAATCTGCAGCAGGATTGATGCCCTCCAAACCTGGAGCAGATATCACCAGGACTTTCTGAGTGACTGCTGCATTCATGCGGGAAGGCTTCTGCCTGACAAATGTGTTTGAATTCCCTGAGTACATGGGGGCATTGCTAGATAAGTATGTAATAGAAGACATCATCTATCATGATTTCAGGGAAGCGTTTGACAGTGTGCCACAAAGGGAATATGATTTACAAAGTAAGACAAAAATGGTATAAGGAAACTATTGATATCACTTACAAATCAGATTGGCAGTTTAGGGAGAGGATAGAGATGGGACATACAGAAGAAGCAGCAGGCTGGACAAAGGCTGGATTTCTCTGAATAATACTCAAAGTAACCCCAATCTAATCACCCTGAGTACTTGGGGCAAGGAGAAAAGAGAAAGCAAATGTGCAGAAGCTGAGCAATCTTGCCTGAAATGAAATTGCGTTCCAATATTCATCAAGGCAAGGGAATAGGAGGCAAAAGCAGTCAGGAACCATACTCCACAAGCCATCAATAAAACCTAATTCGGAGGGCGGCTCGGCATAGCAGGACTCTGCAGCCACTCTGCATCAGAGACAGGACTGCTCTGACCCTGTTGGGAGCAGGTTGACCAGTAAATGTGAACAGAGCAAGTACATTGCCACGGCAAGATAGTCGAGCACTGGATTACTGAAAGGTACGTATGAAAACCTTGTTACAAACAGGCTTTGACAAAGTACCTGACTGTCACTGGCATGGCTGAAGGGTGCCTGGGTGCCCTGGGCACACGCTCCCTGGAACAGGAGCGTTTTGCAAAACACATCTGCCATGAGCTGGTCCTCTCACAAAGTCCAGCTCAGCGGAGGGAGGTACTGGGCGAATATAAATCAGTGGGATTGAATCAGGCCACCAACAGCACTGTTTGGGGAGGAGGGGTGTTTTTGTTATGAGGCAGAGGGATTTAAACACCCAACCCTCAAAATCATCGCAAGACTTGTGCGCACTGGCTCTGGTGCGCTAAGCACACCACGCTCACCATCGTGTGCAAGCTTTCCTGAGCCTCTGCCAGGGACAGGCAGCAGGGGAGCGTCACTGAAGGTTTTTTTGGCTGGAAACGGCGGGCAGTTTGGTCCAGCATGTTTTACAAAGAAAGATCACTTGGAAGAGGGAGGCAGAGAGTTGCTGATTCCCCAGGACCTCAAAGACAGGCAGCTGGGGAGTTGTTTGTGGCTGCAGCTCTAGAAATCCAGATCAGCTCCTCAGTCCTGCCTCGTCTCCCTCATGCGTTAGGGCAGGAAGCTCTCTGCAACGGGACTGTCTCTTTCTGGGGTTTGTGCAACAGTTTGGCAAGTGGACTCCGGGTCCTTGTGGCTACTGAGCTGCTACCAAGCGATGCCTTCCCTGACGGGCTCTGGGAAGGTCCCTCCTGGCTCACTTGCGGCTGGCTGGGTGGGAGCGATGCTCCTCGCCCCCGTGGGGGCTCACGCCGCTGCCTGGGGGGATAGCAAATGTCAGACTGTGCCAGCGGCCCACAGCCCCAAATGGCCGAGGAAAAGGCACAAGAAATTTCTCATCTTCGCTCCTGCAAGGCTGAGGGCAAAGCCTGCAATTTGTACTTGTTTTCTGTTTTTTTCCACTGCCTGATTATTGCCAAGTATTTCATATAGACACAGCAATTTAGTTAGATTGATGGCCCTTGTCTCCCTAGTGACAAATGCAATGCCTGCCAGACGCTTGGCTCTAAACTGTCTTTACAATCACTCTGCTTTTTTAAAAGTTTAAAAACCCACTAGAGAGAAACTTAGTTTGTCATTTAGATTGGCCTTGGCTAAATTAGTTCATTCCTGAGCAACCATAAGACAAAAAATGAGTACACTAGTCTGGGAGGCAAGGGGGCTTCTCATAAAGAGCAGCTACAGGGTGGATTTAAATTCTCATCAAGGAAAACCATTAGAGGAGAATTTGGGGCAGGAAGATAATGTTGGAAAGCAGATACATTCCCAGCAAGCATATCACGAGAGTTCAGGCTGCATCACAAGGACAGCGAAAGACAGGATGGTATCGGCGAACAAGGGAGGGACGGAAGCTCGCCCTTGCTGCAGTCCCTCGGAGCAGTGTCACAGCGTCTCACCGAGGTGCTGCATCCACGGCAGGGTCTTGTGAAGCTGCACAGTTTGCAGAGGAACCTTCTTGATTTAGGGGCACCAGCTCATAAAGCAGGAGCGGGGTCTGACCACCTAGGCTTTAGCAGCAGCGTACAGGAAAAGGGAGTACTACTCTTAGAGCACGTAGGATCAACTGGATGTTTAAAGGACCTTCCTGCATACATCAGAAATGTTAATTGCTGGTGCCTCGTAAGCAATTGTATTTGAGATCTTTGTTTTTACAGTTTTGGGAGAATAAAAGTGCAGGCAGGGAGTTGAAACCCTTGGTAAGAAGTCTTCACCCGCGTGCTTGACAGGGCGAGGTCTCAAGTTAGGAGCGGAGGTTACCTACACCCCAGCGCAAGGAGACTGGTTTGTATGCGGGTGCTCTTTGCTTCTCCGTCCTTGTGAGAGCACAAATGCCTGACACAAACCTCCCAGGTGGCTTTGACCTGTGATCTGCTGCCCACGGGGCTCTCGTCTCCCTCCTGCCGTGGCCGGAGGTGGGCACCTTGTACTGGAGCTACCCAGTCCCTCCTAGTTGCACAGTGCATCTTCTGCATGGGCTTTGTTGGGCGAGAAGATTGAGCTAACAGTGCACGTGGAGTGATTCCCTCTTGAAATATGGCATGTCAGGCCCGTTTTTAAACACCTCCCCCCCCCGCCCCCCCGAAAGGCTCATCTGAAGTGAATGAGTTGGTTTGAGTCAAACCCTTGGGGAGTGAGAACAAAGTCTATGCCTTAAATAAAAACAAAACTAGAAGGTTCCCTGGGGTGGGGGTGAAAATATTTATTACTAGGAAAAGCATCCCAACCTGTCAACTTCCAATTCCCTTTATTTTCATACAACTTAAAAAACCCGCAGTCATACACATTCAAAAATACACTTCCAGAATTAATCTCTTCTTAGCTGACACTTTAAATGTCAACGCTGAGCCTGGAGTAAATTTTCACAGGCAAGTTATAAAATTCTGAAAACAGAATTTAATAATGGTAATGCTGACAAAGCCTCAGCCACAGCAAAGCTAGTAGGTGCCTCAGTGTGTACCAACCAGACAGCTGGGCTGAAAAACAGGTAGGGGGAGAGCTAATTTATTGTTATTAGCTAGGTGCACCTCTGAAAATTTCATAATTTGGAGACCTTTTTCAGGCTGGTGAAAGTCTGGATTTAGACAGACTAATGATGCTAATTTCTCCACCTGCGTTATTTTATTAGACTCACTATGGCAAACTGGTATTGTTGTTGTTAGTGGGCCCTGCATACCTGTTTCTCCATGCGCCGCGTACAGAATGTGCTCCGTTGTGGCTGTCAGAATAACTTCGTTAAAAATACTGAAGCTGAGCCTGCTGTGCCTGTTAGTAGAGCCAAAATGAAAAATATCTGGCAGGAACTGAGTCTGGAGCAAACAAGAATTTACTTAGACTAGAGGAGAAAGAATACTCTGATTTAGCGTTTGGCTTGGGTGCATGTTTTATGCATGTGCATATAGAAAGGGAAAATTCATTGATTTGCTTCAGAGCTAGTTTATGTCTTGATGGAGCAAAGCATGTAAGTGCCTGCTTAAGTCTATTTGTGTTCAATAAAGTGTTTAAGCAGCTGCCTATGTCCCACTGATACTAATGTAAGATTTAAGTGTCTGCTTAGAGTGAAATGTTCTCAGATGCTTTGTTGTATTGAGGCCTGATGCATGCTGCCGTATTCCGGACATGGCTGGTCACGCAGACTGAGGATGCAGAAATGAAGACCAGAGGGGTCATTAGCTTGTCACCACATAATGGCTTGTTCGGACTTTCTCCAGATGAAGCTCTGGGGACATATTTTAAGTGTTATCATCACACGTATGCAGAGATTTATTTTTAAATCTTTCACAAGTTCTAAATCTTGTGAGTAGCTCATTTCCATGCGGGTAGCAGAAATTTGCAGGATCAAGACTGGTATAGGCCCCCCATTGGAGCGATGGGTGTGAGAAAGCCAGCACCAACCCATCTGAGGTTATCCTCTTTTTTGCTTTTTTCCTCTCATCTGGTATGGTCTGGGAAAGGATTTTTCTCAGAGTTACTTGATATTCAGAACGGCTTTTGCAGCATGGTGCTGTATTTTAGGCAGTGCCGCAGGGGGCTGCTGCACATGGGTGGGAGAGAAGGGCACGCATGGACCCCTTCTGCTTGAGATCGTAACACACCGTGGTGTGATGTAACTGACGGGTGATAGCAAGGGAAATCCTAAAAATATTTGGCATGATATTTGTGAAACTGTCTTCTTTGGGAAGGAGGCCATGGCGAGCCCTTGGGACAACCTGCCACCCTGCAACCAACAGTGTTTCAAACAAGGTAACGAGTCTGCTGGCAGCACCGGGGAATTCGTGTGAAATGATCAGTCCTCCCAAAAAACAGCAAAAAAGTGTGGACTGCTAATTTTGAGGATCAAAGCCATCTAATAATTCTACATGCAATGTCTATGAATGAAAACCGGCCAATTTTTCAATGTCAAGTTCACTTTTCCATCTCAGATGGGACATTCAGGGCTCAGTCCTGCTTGGGACACATCGCAGTGCTTATCGTCACTCTTATTTCTTGGTTTATCCCTGGGAATAGGCAGTTCAGCAGAAGCAGCAGCTCTCAGGGTCTGACCTAAACATTGATGGAAGCAGAAAGTCTAGAACTGATGATGAAACCCTGTTGCTTTTCCAAGCTTTGTAACAGCTTTGGGAAGGGTTCTTATTTTTGCTTTCTCCCATGCAATCAGTGCTGAGATTAAAATTTACTGTTGCTGCTATTTCCAGAGAAGAGTTTGGAGTTGAGCTGAGGTTTCCTTTTTTTTCAAGTGGTTTTTAGTGTTGGTAGTGCGGAAGAGTCATCTGTGACAATTTTGTTTTTTCTGTCAGTGCAGCTTCCTACATGGGATTTATTTTTATGGCCAGGATCCTTCAGAATATTTATTTTTTTTCAATCCCATTTACATTTAGCAAAGTAGCTTCTGTGGGTTGTCCCCACACAGACATTTTTATACACCCTAGAAAGCTGAGTTGCTTTGCTGATTCTGGAAATGAATTGCCATCTTCTGTGCATTGCAACAGGATTATTTTAATTTCTTATTAATGTTGTGGATTTCAACAGGAATTTTGCCTTGGTCATTGCCAATGTCAGTCTATACAGAGATTTGAGTCACACACAACAATGAGTTTTTTCCTGAGGTGTGATATCCATGGATTATTTGAGCATGAAATTTGTTTATCAGATAAAATATTATTGTCTCTTCTCTTCTTTCTGATCATCTTTTTTCCTCACTTTTTTTGCTCATTTTCCATACCTCATCATATGTTAAAATTGTAGATAACTTGTGGTAAGGTTCATCATGTTTTATTAACAATATAGCAAACCAATTTTGATTAGAATTTATGTACAAAAGTAAATCTTTACATTTTAGGGAAAGGAATAGCTGTGTAATAGCAACTCTAAGCATTCAGCTGTCCAGGGGCTCATTAGTCTTCTGTGCTTCCCTGGAGTCAAATTAAATGCTGAATACCAGTGAGCCCTTATATCACACAAAAAGCTTTCCACAGGGCATGGGATTACACAGTCATGGTGCCATATATAGCACCAAGCCTCTGGTGTGGATTTTGCAATGTCTGCCATTATATTTCAGATACCAAGCAAACAAAAACATGTATTTCCATAGAAACTGTAATAAGTTGTTGATTAACGCTCTTAAGTATGCAAATATGTCTTCTAGTATAGCCAAGTGAGGCTGTTACTATATTCTAAAGAAGAATTTGGTGGCATATGCTGGTATATAAATGTCAATCAGTTACATATATCCCAATATTGGTGTTTCACCTAACACTTCTACCCTTGCACGGTGCATGACGACCTCTGCCCAACGTGACGTAGTGAGCACCCATGGCGCGGGGCTGGCCAGGCACCAGGAGCCCAGACTAAAGGACTGCCAGGGAAGGGGCACAGGCCTAACACAGCCCCAGCCCCACGGGCACCTTGAGCAACCTGGGCTGCTTAAAATTATAGATTCAAAAAGAGACGTCATTGCACAACCGCTAATAGTCACAAGATTGAACAGCTAATATAAGTAAAGAGGAGAGACGAGCAATGTCTGGTGTAACGCAGTCTCCCAGGCAGATCTCTAATTTTAAATCATCACATCTTTTCTTTTCTCTCACGGAGCAAGTGCAATTGCCATGTACCCTCTCTGAAACCCTGCAGGTGGATACGGGACACTAATGCATTCTTCTTCCCAAGGGCAAAGTAATTCAAGTTTAACCAAAATGAGAATAATAAACATTAAATGAAACAATTAAAGAAAAAGATTGTTTGAATACACCTGAAACTTTTTGTTTGGCTTGGAATGAAAAGCTCTAATTCACTGTAAACAAATTTAATGATTTTCTTACATTAAAAATTCAGGACAGATTTTAAAAGGAAGAAAAGCTATTTGTTCAAATGAAGATAACAGTTTGAAAGTGTTGAGACAAAATGATTTACATTTCCAAAAACTTTGTATTTTTAAAATTGAAAAAATGTCATATTTCCCCCTATTTTCTTTCTCCCCAGTTCTATTTAGCTGGAAGCCTTGCATTCATAGTTTTATCCCTCCGAAATGCCTTCTGCAGAGATTTTAATAGCTATTTCAATGAGTAAGATTATTATCCAAAAAATAATCTTTGTTGCATACAAAATGCTAGCAAAACCCGAAGGAAGCATGGCAATGGTTCCATGTTTCACTCGCAATCAACAAACTCTCAGGGACTCGCAGGGACGGTATCTCAGTGGTTTTTGCTTCCTGATCTTTATTCCATCAAAAGAATCTGCCATAGGTGGATGCGGCTCCTTAACGATCATAATGGTATTTCCAAATATTTAATCATCAAGTGGACTGGGACCAAAATGAGGACAGAAGTAAATTATATGCTGGTTATTGGAGAACATGCAGTCTTGGCTTTTAAGAATTTGGATAAAGTTTGGGCCATGTTTACTTACTCATTTTTTTAAAAAAATTACTTCTGTTTTGAACTGATGTTAGGGTTAAAAACCTTGATTTTTTAGTATGTTTCAGTGCCAAAATCTACCATTTGAAGTGTTAATGAGAGTGGACAAGCACAGCATATGAAAGCACTCCTCCAAATTACAGCTTGAAAGTCACTGTCTTTCAATGCACCCTTGTTCACACCCCTGCATTGCTTTTGGGTGTTCAAAGCCAGGGAATCACCCCTTATCCCGCTCTGGAATACTGAAATATTTAATCAGCTCCTTACACGAATGCTTAGAAAAGGAACCACCAGCAAACAGACTGGCTGCTGGCTCTTTACGTGCCATTTTTCATGTGGTTCTGGCTCTTATTAACCATTACAGAATTCACTCCTTCAGGTCCAGCCATAGAGAGCATCTTCCAGAGCAGCTGGGCTTGCTCTCAGATGTAAATACTCCTGCAAGAGGCTCTGCAGCACGCTAAAACTGAAAAAATCAATATGTATTCTAATAGACAGGAACAAATTGGGTCTTAAAGTGTAAATAGGGCTGTGTGAAATACAATAAAGTAAATTTAACTAGTGAGCTGTATTAACTGCAGTGATTATTCTGCATTTGGAGAGGATAATTTATGTAATGATCATCAGTGCTGTTGCACTTTCCACCATAGATCTTGAAGGTCATCGGCTGAGCTGGGACCTGAACCTTTCCAAAGGTAAAGAAAGTCTTTTCAATTAGATTAAACCTCATTATTATTTTCCAAGTCATCTCACCTCCATTACACGGGTGACTTCTGGAAACAGTGTGAGATGGAGTCTTGTAGCCTGAAAGCACACCAGCGGCGTGGGGCTTTTGCGCGCTCCCGCGGGCCAGCAGCCCCGTCACAGCGTGGGAGCTACAGCTACTGAATCACCAAACCACGATTTATTGACTTGCTCGGCTCAGGGCTGGTTTCCTCCATGTCAGACGTAGGAGAAGAAAGAGTTTGGGAAATGTGGCTCCGTTCCTCTAGGTTGTACTTGCAAAAGAAATCTGTGATTTTATGCTAATAAATAAGTGAACCTATTTCCAAAGTAGTGAGTTTCTGCCTTAGAAATGCCCTTTTAAAGAAGAGTGGTTTGGATTAAGTTTTTGAAATCTGAAGTGAATCATTTTGACTTACTCATTTCTCTATTGTGTCAAAATACTTTGTTTCATAATAGCTTGAAGCTGTTTCACCTGGACTTTGATGTAGTAGAATATTAGTGGTAATAATAGGATACGTACTAGTCTATAGCTGTTTTCATGTTATTGAAACAAAAGTTAGTGCTGTATCAGAACTACATGATCCAGTATTAGTGAAAAGAAACGCTCCCATGTTCCCAAACCAAATAAAAACAACAAACATATTTACAGGAAAATTCTGGTTTTGGTTTTTTTTTCCATTTAGAATGAAAACAAACCTCAGGATTTTCTTCAGAGCAGAAAACCTAACCAATGTCCCCAGTGACTGCCATGTGCACAGGTTCAGCTGCTGAAGACGTGCTGGATGAACTCTTCAACCGCAGAGCATCTTACCAAGCCCCAGCCCCAGCATCTAGTCTAAAGGTGGCCTTTGGGGCCCTTCACCCTGAATTGAATCTAGTCAGTGCTCTTCATTAATTCATGTATCACAGCTCCCTGACTACATGATTGACATATAATCCAAGCAAAAATGTAGGCTGGTAGAGAAAAACCTTGTTGCATTAAGGAAGAAAAATTTTTGTTATCAGTATGGGTAGTATGGATAGATACCCTATTGATGTGAAAATAATAAACATCAGGAGAGGTAGAGGAAGGAACTGTGCCTTATAAAATAAGCAGATAAAGAAAATTAAACAAAGTCAGTGACCCCTAAAAGGACAAGGAAAAGGCAGGTCCACTACCCCTGCAAATAATCCTGGGAACGATCCCAGGGGTTTTCAAAATGATGCCCTCACTGCTGTGAGTTGCAATATGGCCTAAGCATCTTGTTGAGTTTTAAAAAACATATTTTAAAAGAAATAAATTGGTAAAATAATACTTCTGAAATTATCTTGCTAATTTCTGTATAGTTAAGACCTGAAGGAATTTCTATATCTAATTGACATATACTGTATGAGTAATTCCTTTTTTTGTTTTGGAATGGTCTTCTAGCATTAATGCTTCACAAAATAAGGACAGCTACGGGGGTTTCTAATTGATAAATATGACTGCATTTTAGGCATGGCCATTAGCCCAATTAAAATCCAGTGTGACCAATGCCTTCCAGTTGATTTTGATCGTAAGTATACTCAATGAGGTTGTTTCCATCACCAGCTCTGTAATACCATCCCAGCAACCAGTCCAGCTGGCTTTCAGTAATTTCTCCTTTTGCATATTCCACTGTTCAACCTTACCATATCACAGTGTTATTAAGGTGTATTTTCTTATGAGACAAAAAGGTTATGCAGGGTCATATTCTTGTCTGGTGGGAGGTGGCATCGCTCCGCTGAAGCTGCTGGTGAGTCTGATCCAGAGCGGTTTCGTGATGGGCCCTTTTTTCCCTGTTGGTACCTCAGTCTCTTAACTCGGGGTGGGGGGGCGGGTGTCTTTGAAGGGTGGGAACAGGGTCACCTGTTGCTAACAAACAGCACAGAGAAAGTCAATGAAAACTGAAGAATAATGAAAGTGGGAGCTGATGGGAACATTGGAAATTTTGGGGTGTAATTACCCAGGTGCTTCCCTTCTGATCGTTTGAAGGAAGAGTTCAATTTCTATTAAGAGTATGCTCCCTAATCCTCTCAAAATCTAACATGCTGATTACCTGTGTCTTAAAGTGCTAAATCTCAGGTGAAAATAATTTTTAATAGGTCTGTCTGTATTGGTCTTTCTACATGGGATGAACGTGACCTGACCCACAAAGGTAAAGAATATCAACAGAATTATTTCTATCTAGGAGTAAAAATTACGTGAATATGGTCTAACAATAGTGTCCTTCTTTCACCTGTTTTATTTCACTATAGGTGACATCTGACCCAGGGAAATGATTTGACATCTGAGTTCAGAAACCAACATGGGATGTACAGGACCCAACAACCTGGGGATCCTTTTATTCCTTTTAAAATTAATTAAAGGTGAAGAACAAATATTTATTTTCCAGGTAATTTTTCCCTTTAAAATGTTAACTCAAGTCTGGTTTTTTAAGATCATATTTTGCATTCCTTCAATATCTGAGTGCCCTCACCTGTGACATAAAACGTGCTGTGTTTCAGGGTCCCTTGGGCAGCAGGACCAAGGCTCCAGCTTGGTACAAAGCTCCTATTGGAGCATTTTTTGAATGGTCTTGAGCAAAAGCAGAAGGGTCCAGACAGATTCTAAGCCCTGCAGGATACTCAGCACCCTCAAAGAGAGAAAAGCAGCATTGTGGGGAGGCTTCTGCAGATAACTGAAGGATCTTGGCAAAACTGAGATGCTTTAATAACAGATGGTGGGGAAAGGCTTAGCCAGTTCTCTTTCCATCATTCTCCAGTGCAGAAGATCCCTCCACATGACATCCTGCGCTGCTGTCTCAGATCTATTATTAAACGGCCCTCGCAGTGTGCGTGCTCTGCTCCCTTCCTCGGGAGACGGACTCGTGGGATCAGGCTTTGATTCCCACCCCGGCATGTCTGGCTAAGCCATCCCACCTCTGCGGGGTTCACAAGGTGGAAATGTTTAATTCCTCTCGCAACACAGCCAGAAGTCCAATCCCCACCAGAACAGAAATGCAGGAACACAGAGGTGTAGTCACTGCGTACCAGGACCTACATCTGCTTCTCCTGCTTCTTTACAAGACCAAGGTGCTCTGGAAAGTCAGTTCTTTGCCACTGGGATTATTTCCTCTTTATCAACATATAGTGCAAATAAACACAAAGGAGAGGGGTGATAACAGAAGGATGACAGTGATACTCTTCCTCTGGGCACAAGCTTCAAGCTGCAGCATGACCCTTTATGGATCTGTGTGCTACAGACTGAGAGATGAAAAAAACTAAAATCTGCATTCGAAAAGAGCATTCTTGTAACAGCACAACACCGTGCCCATCATGTTCACCGGCAAGTGATAGCTGGAGAGAGTAACCCTCCTGAGGGACCAGCATCTGTGCCAAGACACCTCAAGGCCTCTCACTTCTGATCCACACAAGAGTTCCCTGAAATCCCAAGCCTTTATTAAGATATTTGAGCTTAAAATAGCCAAAGGATATTGATAGTGAGCAGGAACTGGCTCATGGTCAGTTAGAGATGCCCTGGGAAGAAAATAGTCTCTTTTTAATTTGCAGCACACTCTTCCAGCTCTTGCAGTCTCAGACAGGTTTACAGGACAGGCTAAACTCTACAGTAAGGTATTATATATATTAAAATATTGCCCATTAAAAATCACATTAATATACAGGTAATAATATAGGGAAGCACTGTGGCAACTAATAACACACAGGAGACACATCTGTCCTTACAGTCCCACCCCAATGGGTGGAGTTGAAGAAGTGGAGTTGAGCCTAAATCCCCTGGGCTGATAGCATCCTGCACCCAAACGGAGTGGCCTGAACAGCAGCCACGCCCTGTTATGTCCGCACTAAATCTGTGTCCAAGTATTTGAACAAATCCAAATGTTTTGTCCCAGCAGTGGCTGAAGGAGAGTTTTTCCACAGTTCTTTATCTTCGCGTTTCAAACCTTGAAAGGAAATGTACTCGCCTCGAGCGGGAAAGGACTTAATAATGCTGGAGCACTGGTGAAAAATAGCCCATATATTGCTGTGAATGGTAATACGGCCCTTTCCGAGCATCTGAGCACAGGAAGGTGATGGAGATGCTGCTCCACAGCTCTGCTAGGCAGGTGGCTGCAGGCAGCAAGCAAAGGCTGGGCTGCAAGAGCTGTGAAATTCCACTTCCAGAGGAGTCTGACAAAAGCAGGTTTAAAAATAAGCAATCAAGCTGGTTTCCTTTGTTAATGTCTCAGTGATTCACTCCAGATAAAGCATTTCAGTTTTGAAGGGCTCCACTCCTGGGAGTAGCTTTCTTTGGAATCCATTGTTTTGAATGAAAATGGGAAATGCATCTAAAACTAGTATTGATGAGACTGTATCCACTGCGTCTAACTTCTTCATCTTATTTTCCCCTTTTTCTCCTCCTCCTCCTCAACCATAGACCTCCCCAGTCACTAATAGCCCCCCGCCAGGGAAAACAAACCTTTGGCTCTTGACTGACCTTTTAAAATGCTGACCACCATCATCACCTCTATGCTACCTGCTTTGGCTGGGAAGCACAGGCTCAAGTGACCCCCCAGTCTGGGTCTTGTGTCATGCTAATAAACTGGTGACACAAATTGCAGCCAGGGACCTTTCACCGTGGCTTTTCTCCCACAGCTACAACAAGAACAAGAGGGACCGGAGGGAATGAACATGCAACATGCCAAATTACGAGCAAGAGCTGCGATCCACATGAGGATGGCATGCGTAAATCCCAATGGCAGACTCTGGGAAAATACATTCAATTCCCAGCTTTGCCCTAGCCCCAGTACATAACGCTGGGCAAAACTCCTGGCCAGCCTGTGCCTCCGTTCTCTAAGCCATAAGCAAGGGATACACCATGTGCTTCATGCGTGACTCAACTTCCCTTCGACCAGGTATGAAATTCCCATCCAGACGAATGGGCAAGACTGATTTCTTTATACATGCAAAGCTGTGATGAGGAGAAAGCTGGTAGGAGAAGCAATAGCTTTACTGAAGCAGCTGGTCCAGCTGGAACAAGTAGGCATGCTTTCAGACATGCAACCCCTTCTTCTGGGCTGAAGATTTTGCTCCCAAAGACAAACTGGACCCAGTAAAGGAACAACGTGGGAATAAAGGCTTTTTTAAGGTAGGTTTTGCTTCTACCTTTCTTTGTTCTCTTTGCAGAGCTCAGCCCACACAGCCCTACAAGGGTAAGATTTCAGAGCTGAAAAAGAACTTGTGCTGCCTCTTTTTCCAGCTATTAGAGATGATGCAAACCAAGATGTTACCTCTCCCTACAGGTTTTGTCCCTTTTACGTCCTTATACAACTGAGGTTACAAAGCAGACACACAGGTACTTCACCCTTGATTATCATGATAAGCAGATAAAGGAGTAAACGGTGAGCTAAACCCCAGTGGATGCTTCAGCCCCTCAGTTGGATCTGATGTACCAAAATCCAGGGAGCCAGCAGCCTCTGGGGATGATCTCTTTGACAAGTGTCATGGTCTCGCACCATTTCATATCCACTTTTTAAACCATCTCCCAGGTTTCCGCCCACAGGGATCTCACCCTGTGATAATGGAGGAAATGCAGAGTTTTGCAGAGGAACAGTGATGCACTAAATAACCCCTGCCAATAGCAGGCTAGTTCACTGCCAGCTCCAGATGGGTTTTTTAATCAAGCAGAGCAATATTGATGGCCTCTGCTCAAGCTCTTTCACTAATTGCCTTCCAACATGAACTCAGCAAAAGGTATGATAAATCCAAATTTCCACCAAACATAAGGCTGGGATGAAGAATGTATTTTGCCTGTGTATAGGCAGAAGGCAGCAAACAGGGAATCTTGACACTTAAGTCTTTCTTTTGAAGATGTTTTCACTGGGTTCTCTGAATCTTGAAATGCATAATTTAACATCTTATGTTTTACCTCGTTTAAAAGAAGCTGCCAAGCCCTCACCTCCTTACCCACAGTTTTAAGGCAGTCTTTAACACTTCCAGAGGAACCGTATTAAGTATTCAATACTCTCTGTTCATTTACATTATGTTTACTAAGCAGTTAGTATTATTAGGTTGCTGCTATTTCACATACTACAATATGTTCTAGGCGAGTCCTCAGATCTTCAGCACTCATCTGCAGAAATATCTAATCGATTTCGGTTCAGGAATTTGTGTTTAAATTTGTACTTAAGAGGGATAATTAGGATAAATATGAACATAGCTCTAAACTGGTGAAATATGTTCAAGCATTACAGAAATCTTGGAACCTGCCAGAAGACCTTTTCCAACTTACCTGCCGTTTCTAATAGGAAATATGCATTAAACATCAATCAACAGATGAAAAGGAGGAGATATTTTACCTGACGTTTTTACCAGCTGAATTAACTCTGCTCTGTTCTCTAACTGTGATGAAGATGATGCTGTTTTCAATTATGCACTTTATTCCATGTTCCTGAGGGTTATCACTAATTCACCCTGTCCTTGGAGAATTTCCGAGCTTGGGCTGTGCTGCAAGTTTGGATGAACAAAGCTAGCTCTTTTTTTATATCCATTTATTCCTCTTTACATTTATTTCCACTCAGGGGCCTTTTGATGCCCTCAGTCCATTGCCTCCAACTTTTTCAGCTGTCATGGTTTAACCCCGGAGGGTAACCGGACCATGCAGCTGCTTGCTCACC